>JASDQU010107372.1:54053-65067 GCA_032191745.1 Picea mariana
TCTAAGGTGATGATGTAAAATATATCTTGGGTACATGGCACTAACCCATGAGTATGGACTGATGTTGATAAAATGCTCATCTATTGGATTATATAAAATAAAATGTTGGGGTACATGGATGGTATTGTTGATAGATGCGCATGTTGGCATATTGATAGATGCACATGTTGGCATATTGATAGATGCACATGGTTGGCATATTGGTATATGCACATGTTGGCATATTGGTATATGCACATGTTGGCATATTGATTGAGGTATATGATTGATACATTCCATAGATGATATATTTTGGCACATTGCATGATGATGTTGTACATGGTTGATGTACATAGGTGTTGTGAGCACACATTTTGGCACATGATGTATTTGGTTAATCTTTTGCTTCATGATGAATGGTATGGCACAAGGTTGATACATGGACAGGTCCAAGGATCATCATTGAAAGAGGAGATAGGGGGAGACATACCCATAGGGGGAGTCACTCTTCTTCCCATGATTCTAGGAAGAGATATTTATCAAATGCATACCTAGAAAAGAGCCCTATATTTGAAGTTAGAGAACATAAGCATAATTCCAGGGGGGGCGATGGTCATAGGGGGAGTATGTTCGATATATATTCAACATTACATCAGAGTAATATCCCTTGTTCAAAAGGGGAGAGATTATTCAAAGGAAGATCAAAGGCATTCAAGCAAGGGGAGCAGCCCCAAGAGGAGAATGGCCATTTTCCATTGATGTCAAAGGGGGATATTTAATCACATTGATGTGATTGATGTTTATTGATGGGGAGAGATAGTCACATTGACTATTGATGTAGAGCATGCCTTATCTACATGTTGACATCAATAATTGGTAATTGGTGTTGACATCAATGTTGGTATTGCCATCAATGTCAAAGGGGGAGATTGTTGGATCATGTTGTCATTGATGCCAATAGTTTGATTGATTGATGTCAAGTGATCGATTGATGTCAAAGGATTGATTGATGGCCAAAGTATATGTATTGTCCTTGATGAGAATGATAGATGTCAAAGTGGAAACCAATTGATAAAGATGGATCATTGATGTGATGCATAGATGAAGATGGATCAATGAGTTGTCATTGATACATGATACATAGTTGATGTATATGATGCCTACAAGTGATGAAGAAATGATGTGTGCACCGAATTCAAGCGATGATAGAAGTTCAAGTGATGTCGAATGACAATCAATATAATTGAATGTTATGGTAAGTTGTATGTTTTGGAATATTTGTCTGTGAAAATCAGGGATTTTGTTTAATGTACTCGACATATTGTCCCAATTTCATGAGCACTTGTTATTGATGAGTGTAACAATTACATATTGGTTGCATTTTTATTATTGTAGACCTTTACGTTGTCCCGTTTTGTATGATGATGGGTCACTTATTCATATTTAATCAAATGAGTTTCTTATTTTATTGCATTGTAAAATGTTGCAAAATAATGTGTTGATGATTAATTAGCATATAGATGATTTACATTGTTACAAATAATAGAGGTGTAATCTGTTTGATAACATATTAATGCAATCATTATATCAAAACACAATAACAAAATATAAAATCAATATCATTATAACAAATATTTGATTTTGAGATGGCTAATTGAAAATTTATAAAAAAAAAAAAAATTAATTAAAATATATACATATCATTGCACTGCATTCTTTTGAACTCACTAAACAATGCATTTTTATGAGTTATATGCACTGGTGCTAAAAATTGTGAGAAAGCAATGTTGCTTTAAATGACATAATGTACGATTATATTTGTATCATTTCAAAATATTTCAATGTGCACGATTACAATACGCACGAGTGAATGCGTAAACATAAAAATCATCGGTGCTTTTCATTTATGTGTGTGCATTGGTGCTTCTTATTTTATTTGTGCGCACAAGTGCTTCTCATTGATGTATGTGCACCAGCACTTCTTATTTTATTTGTGCACGCTAGTGTGTCTCATTTATGTGTATGCACCGATGCTCATCATTTATGTAACCGCATTGGTGCATCTCATTTATATATGTGCACTAGTTCTGGTGCTTCTCATTTATATATGCACACCACTCTGTTTTGATGATAAAAAAAAAACTCCACTACAACCTCTGCCCACCCGTTAAAAAATCCGCTAAAAAATCTATTAAAACCTTTGCTAAAACCTCTGCAACCTATAAAGGAGGTTGTAGCATCGATGCTTCTCATTTATGTGTGCGCGTCCTTGTTGACGTGGTTTGCCACACGCCCTTCCTGACGTGGTTTGTTGACGTAGATCTCCCACACGTCCTTGCTGATGTGGTTTGCCATATTTCCTCTTGAATCAGACGGTTGAGGCTTACTTCGAATGATCTGACGATCGAGAGTTTATTTCGGTTCTATGGGTCTCTGGACTTCAGGAATTTCAAATCTCAAACTGAATTCTTGAAATGAGATTTTTCCAGAGCGTAACCTCCTCACATCTTTAGATCCGAAACAAATGATGGTCGTTTGATCAGGATCTTAGATCAACGGCTCGATCTTGTCTGCGATGCAGCTTTGCCTTAGATTAAATCCAACAACTCTCCGTCTTCGCTTATCCTATCCTTCCTTTTAGTTCGATCCGACGGCTGATGGAAATTCGGGTGATCGAGATCTCAGATCTCAGCCCTTGCTTATCATGTCCTTCCACTTAAGGTGATCCGATGGTTGACGGATATTCGGGTGATCGAGATCTCATATCTCAGTCCTTGTTATCCTATCCTTCCACTTTAGAATGATCTGATGGTTGACGAGATTTCGGATAAAAAAGATCTCAGATCTTTCTACTTATCCTATCCTTCCACTCAAAAGTGATCCAACGGTCGATGTGGACTCTTCGAAGTAGATTAATAGTCAACGATGATTGTGGAACCACAACTTGCGAGTGATTTAACTCAACACTCAAAATCCATAATTGAAGTTGTGTGTTGTTGGTGAGTCAACCATAGTCGTCGATCTTTGAAGCTATAAGATCTGACAGTCCTGACTAATTACGGGATTGAAAATAGCACAATGTTTAATTATCCTTTTGATTTCCACAATCTATCCCTGTCGTTGATCTGGCGACTGCGCATCCGATGGTCACAACTCAATCCGACTTAATCTGATCATTTGTTGGATCAACCACAGTCATCAATATTCGAGTTTATGAGATCTGACGATCTAGACCAATTGCGGGATTAGAACTAGCGAGTCGTTTAATTCTCCTTTTGATATCTGCAATCTATCCCTGTCGTTGATTTGGCTTGCAGATCCAACGGTCACGATCCTCCAATGGTCCTCAAGCCCACGGCCACTCATATGACCGATGTTCATTATATGAGACGATCAACGTCGTCAATTTCTTGATCGGATGGTTAGTGAGGATTCTCACCTTTTCCTGTGCATTGATCGACTTCTCATTCTTTCCATCGATCAAACGACATTTCTAGAATGTGCTCTTCATTCGCTAATTCTCCCGAGCTTTAATAACTATTTGTGCATTCTTTTATGCACTGATAATCACTTGTTAATTCTCCTAAGCTTTGATCATAGGAACATTGTTGATCCTATCGTGATCAACAATAATTACGAATTGCTTTTAGCCTTAAGGGGATGTTCTTCTGTCAATCTTTAGTATACTTTTCCTCCTGAGATTAACCTTGTTGCTCTGCTTATTGTTTGACATTTTGTTTTCATCATTGACCCTTCATTACACATGGAAATACATTATTGGCCATCTTGACACTAATACCAACTCTATAACTGATCATGACTTATTTATGTTGTCATCATAACAAATTATCATGACTGTAGACATCAATGACAACACATGAATGACAATATGTCCAACAATTGTTATTACGCCCCACATTCTCATTTTGTTGTATGCAACTTCGGTGCGCTTGTATTTTATGTCTGTCCCAGTGTTTGTATAATTAGTACGTTCCGATGCTTATATTAAATATAACACACCGGTACATTTATCTTATTAAACGCACTTGTGCATTTCATTTTTTTAAAGAATCAATGTTGTTATTATATTTAAAAAACCAATGCGTAATTATCACATGCCCACCGTAAAATTTGAAAACAACATATATTATCACATGTTTTATGCATCGATGCTTCTGTATAATTAATATTTACCAGTGCTTTAGTATGCCTAATATGCACCGGTGCATATAACCCCCTAAAAAGAATTGATTTCTATACTATTTCAGGCACCATTTTGTGAGTTTATAAGAATGCACTGATATGCATATATTTTAATTAATTTTTTTTTACAAATATTTTTATAGCAATAATGTTTTTTATATTTTTGTTATTGCATTTTGATATAATGATTACATTAATGCCTTATCCAATGAAGTAAACCTCTGTTATTTGCAACAATATAAATCATTCACCTATGAATTAATCAGTTATTTGCAACAATGTAAATCATTCACATATTAATTAATCAACAATGCAACATTTTACAACACTTGACAATGCAATTAAATAACAAGAATGAATAAGAGACTCATGGTCATAAAAAATGGGCCAACGTAAAGGTCCACAATAATGAAAACGGAACCAATATTTAATTGATACAGTTATTGGTAACATGTCCTCATGCAATTGGGACATTATATTCACTACATTAAGAAAAAATATTTCTGATTTTTACAGATCGATATTGCAAAACATACAACTTGCAATAAGATTCAATTATATTGATCATTGCTATTCATCACTTGAAATGTTGTCATTGCTCGAGTTGTGTGCATCCCTCATTTCTTGATCAGTTGTAGGCGATATTGTACTTTGGTTATTTAAACAGATGTTTTCTTGCTCGACTTCTTGTTGACGTTCCAATCACTTCGCTTCCATCTACAAACATAGAAATAAAGTGTAATGAGTAAATCTACTTTTATAATATAGTCGAATATACATGATTGTGTAAATAAAAAAGCGTACCATAGCAACGATGTTGGACATATTGTCATTGATGTCAACAGTCGATGTCATTATGATGTGATGATAAGTTGTTATGAACAACATGCAAAGGAATCTACCTAAAGCTCAGGAGAGACAATGTATTAGATTTCACAAGATCAACGCAATGCAAAAACACCATCGGGATAGAACTCGCAATAGATCAATGATATCGATCAGTTAGAATCCAAGTACAAAACCAAAAAGCTTAGAAGGGAAAGTGCATTGTAGGGATGATGAGTTGTTATGAACAACAAATAGAGGAATCTACCAAAAATATCAGAAGGGAAATTACATTGCAGAAACGCGATCAGGATTGAAATCCCCACAGTAAAACTACAAAAGAATCGAGGGACAATCATGTCCACTGATGTAAATTTCAGGACAAACCAAGACCGTCAAATGAATTCAAGTTACTCGAGAAATAATCGGGGAATCTCACTCCGGGAGAATTGAGAATTGGGAACAAATAACCCAAAGTCCCGAAAGCCGAAATGAATCTATACCATTGATCTAGAACTAATCACAGTCGTTGGATTAAGGAATCATGAGATCCCTAAATAGCTAAAATCCCGACTATTGTTGGATCGTGTTAATCTTTTTGTGTCAAAGATGGATTGTTAGATAAAGTCGACTTGCTTGAGGTTTATTCAGGGAATATCACTTCGGGAGAATTGAGAATTGAGAATGAATAACCCAAAGTCCCGAAGGCCGAAATGAATCTAGACCATTGATCTTGAACTAATCACAATCGTTGGATCAAGGATTCACGAGATCCCTAAATAGTTGAAATATCGACAACCGTTGGATCATGTCAAACTTTTCGCGTCAAAGATGGATCGTTAGATGAAGTCAAGTTGCTCGAGGTTTATTTGGGGAATTTGACTTCAGGACAATTAAGAATTGGGAACGAATAACCCAAAGACCCGAAGGCCGAAATAAATATGGACCGTTGATCTAAGAGTTGATCACAGTCTTTGGATCAAGGATTCATATTAACCTATGATCAGGAGGAGGACATGTGCCATGTCAGGATATCCACGTCGGAAAGACCATGTCACCAAGGACATGTGGCACAATCAGATGGTGACAAGTGTCAAGGTCCGGTTGGCACTTTAGGTTACGTAGGTCACGAATCTAAGTGACACGTGGCAACCACTCGGCTAGTGCCAAGTCAATAGTGATGTCATAAAGTTACATCACTTTGGAAGTTTGTCCTTCGGGGGAAACCAACAAATACCCGAAGCGTCGAAGGCCGAAGTCAATGCTAATCATTGATATAAGATCCTCCAGGATGAATCATGACCATTAGATCAAATGCTTGGAATGGTTAATCCCACGATCCTAGCTACTGGACTTGTGGAGGTTATCAAGCAGAAAGTGCTAATCAACACTTCGACAGAATTTACTCCGGAAGAGTTGAATGGCTGCAAAGACCGGAGTCTCGAAGCGTTGAATTCTCGAAGTGAACGAGAACTGTCCACTCAATTGCAGATCAAATCATGGCCGTCGATTTGTTTGAAACCTCTGGACAAGCCGGGATCGTCCATCTATGGAAGAACAAATATCGACCGTCTGATTTACTTCGGTAAAATGTACTCCGAAAGGTTGAAAGATTGCAGAGGCTGGAAGTCCCGAAGTAAATAGTGGTCGTCCATCTCAACGTTTGGTTAAGTCACAACCATTGGATTAAGCGGTGGAAGGATAAGTAAGGATTGAAGCTAGAACGTTTATTTGGTTCTGGGATTCATGTTAACCATTGGATCAATCCTTGTGAGAGGTAACCACTTCGGGAAGTTGAAACTCTGAAAGATTGGATGAGAGAGAAATAGTCTGAAGGCCGAAGTACCATAGGACTAGGATCGAGCTCCAGGTCATGGGTTACAAACAATAATCCATGAGGTGCTGGGAACATTCCTTAAACTTAATAAGCTCGTGGTTTTGTGAAGATGGTCACATGTAAATGGTTTGAAGGAAGAACCTCTGCAAAATTCCATTTCTGCAATATCTGCAGAGACATGGAATCGAGTTAAAAGAAATCGATCCATACCTGTGATCGATTTATGAAAAGCACTCTGACTTAATTAAATTCCTTCACAATAATGTTTGAATAATAATAGAGATTATTGTTAATTTAAATGAAGAGGTGCAATGGTCCAAACAAAGGGACACAATGCTTCATAGCTCACACTAGTTGAAAGAGTATATAAACGAGAATGAATGGTGAGAAGAAAGTGTCTCTGTAGTCCAAATCATGAGATCAAAATAGAAGCAGAGTCTAAGAAGAAGAACTGATGATTCTTATAAAGTGATGGTGGAAGGGAGGAGCACGAAAGGATTCATATCCTTCACTAATTAAAGATAAGGGAGTTGGTACTTCCTAGGGTTGGTGCCCTAAAAACAAGGGAGTTGGTGCTTCCTGGGATTGGTGCCCTAAAAGCAAGGGATTTGGTGCTTCCTAGGATTGGTGCCCTAAAATACAAGGGAGTTGGTGCTTCCTAGGGTTGGTGCCTTGAAGAAGGGGATTTGTGTCTCCTAGAGTTGGTGCTCTAAAAAGGATTGGTTTCCTACACTATTTTTCATAAAAGTCTTGTAATTCCTATTAATTATATTTATATAATTGATTTTACAAACAAGTTTGTTGTTGATATATTGTGCTAATTAACAAAATATAAAATTAACTGCTAATTATTGAAAGGTAATATTGATTCACCCGCCCCCCCTCTCAGTATTCCAACAATTAGTATCAGAGCGGGTGCCTTCATCACAGTCTAACAATTGAAAGGTAGATCCTGAAGATGGATCAACAAGAGGGAATGTCTAACAAAAAACCGCCATTGTTCAATGGAGGTGGCTATGCTCTATGGAAAATAAGAATGAAAAATTTCATGTTGGATCTTGGTTTTGATATCTGGCAATTTGTTGTAGATGGTTACACTGCACCAACTACTCCACCCAAACATGTTGCAAGAAAGAAAATCTGCAATGACAACTCAAGAGCAGTTAATGCAATTCTAAGAGGGTTGACAAATTCTATATGTGTGAAGGTTATACATTGTAAGTTGGCCAAAGAAATCTGGGACAAATTGGAGGTTGTATATGAAGGAGATAGCAAAGTCAGGGAAGCCAAACTACAGACCTATAGAACTCAATTTGAAAATATGAAAATAAAAGAAAAAGAAAACATTGTTGAATACTTTCATAGGGTATATGAAGTGATTAATTCAATCAGAGCAACAAAAGAAGAAATTACAGATAAACCTATTGTGCAAAATATACTAAGGTCATTACCTATGAGGTATGATGCCAAGATTTCTACAATTGAARATAGGAATGATCTTGACACACTCACAGTTGATCAACTTCATGGAATTTTTACAGCATATGAAATGAGAACAGGGAATGATAAACCAACAAAAGATGAAACAACCTTTAAAGCATCTAAAGAAAATAAGATGCAAGAACATATGTCTCATGAAGATCAGTTAAACATATCCGATATAGAAGACGCCAACTTTATAAAGAAACTCCAGAAATGATCTGGAAAATATAAAGGAAATTTATCCTTAATATGTTTCAACTGTGGAAAAATTGGACACTTTGTCAATAAATGTCCCCATCCTAAGCAGGAGGAAAGTGATAACGAAATAACCTTAGAAAATCAGAAGAAAAGCAACACTAATAATAAAAATAAGTTATACAAGAAAAAGAAAATGTTATTTACCCAAGAAGACAGTAGTTCATCAAAAGAAAATGAAGAAGACGAACCAGAGCTTCTATTTATGGGAATAAAAACTCAAGATGATAAACATTCAAAAGATAAATAAGAAGTGAAATTCGAAGAAGAAATCCTTAGTGTAATTGAAGAACTAGGAAAAACTAAAAAACAAAATAGGGTACTAAGGGGAGAGCTTCTAGAGATTAAAGAAGCTACTAAATCAAGAGAGAGGGAAGTTTCCAAAACCATCAAAGAGTCAGAACAGACCATCAATGATTTGAAGTCCCAGCTCTTGGAAGATAATAAAATTGAAGAAGTCATTTTACAACAACTTAATGATAAAAAAACAAGTATGTGAGAAACTAGAAGCTGAGATTAAGCTGCTAAAAAGTGAAATTGAGAAAGAAAAGAAAGGATCAAAATATGGAAATATGGAAATAGTTCAAAGATCTTGGATGGAATTCTTAGTATTCAGAGGTCACCAAACAACAAGACCGGTTTGGGATACACCCAAGACTAAACTTTTAGATCACAAGGATCTGTCAAAATGCTAATCAATTAAGCAGATGCTCTAAAGGGCTCCTCAAGAAGAGAACATAATAAAGCAAAGATGATACCATTGAAAATTATTCCACATACACAGAAATCAACATTCCCTACTAAAGTAAAAAATGACAGGAAGAATACAATCACCAGAAGGAATCCCCCTAATAAATATCAATTTATTGGATACTGTTACTCTTGCAATAATTTTGGTCATAATGCAGTACACTGCAAAGCTTATGGACAATACAATAACATAAATGTCCAAAGATATAAGAACAATAGGTACAATACAGAGAAGAGAAACTACAACTCATTTGCTCCTTTGCAAAACTTCAATATTGAATGTAAGAAATGTAACAACTATGGTAAAAAAACCAGAGAATGTAGATTACCAATGCAATCCTTAAAGATAGGAAACCCTAACAAACAAAATAAGAAGATATGGAAAAGAAAATCCGAAGTACCAAGCAAGAAAGATGATGAATATATTGCTCTTGAAATTGAAGAAGTTAATAATAGGAGATTGGTGTGTAAAACTTCTAATAAGGAATATAATAATAAAAGTTATGCATATAAAGTAGATCAAGCTCAAGACAAGAAAACTCCTGAAGAAAAAACTGACACAATTCCAGAACTTGATAATGTCATACAAGTAGATTATCCATTACCCAACAAATGGAAAATAAAAAGGGAAAATTATCAAAACAAGGATAAAGAAGCGTATGGTGCACAAAATAGTGGCGATGATGATGAATCTTCAATAGTAGAACAACCAAAAGAATTGAGTGATGATGATCTCAAAAGTTTTCCAATGTTATTTTAATGATCCACTGAATCTCCTCAAAAAAATTAGAAACAAAAGAAGGAAAGGAGAAATTAGGGAAGACTTAAAAATTGTTCATGTTGATACTCCTCTGAGTATTGAAGCACAAAAAAATGAATAGATAACTAGGATCATTGAAAGCATCATGGTTTGATGGTATAACTCTATGCAGATTCTGACATGATTTGTTGCGGGTCTTCATCTGCCCAGGAACAATGCAGATTATGTATTCTCTCAAGGAAAGTCATGTGATATGATCATGCATTGGTCCCAAAGTGGTTATAAGTGGACAAACCCTAAATGGAAGTTAGTATGTGGGAAAGGAATGGAGTGAGTGGAAAATTATACAACAGTGATTGGGACAATGAAAGAGAAAATATGAAGATGTATTGGTTGGTTAATGTGTGTTTGAGTTGGATGGACAACTAGGTCAATTCTAGTTGGATAGATTGCATTTTTTCAGCAAGCTGAGTCATGCGGCAAGCATAGTATAAAAGTATCTCTGATGAATTTAGAGCATTATACAGTAGAGATGACAGGGGGAGAGACCTTGTCAGGAAGAGCTACCCTTTTAGAAATAAAGGGGGGGAGCAGTTCAAGGCAGAGAGAGCAAATTGACAGGGGAATTCATTCAATTATGGCAGGCAGAGCATGATTGCAGGGGGAGTTACCCGAGTTCAAATTTTGGTCAACAACATACAGACGGACATAGATTAAAAATAGGGGGGAGCAACCCTTTTCCATTGATGTCAAAGGGGGAGAGTAACTTCAAAGGAGAGAAGCATCATCACAAGGGGAGTTTGTGTATGAAGTTAGTGTGTTGCTCTCAATGACAAAGGGGGAGATTGTTGGACACATTGTTATTGATGTGTTGTTATTGATGTCAACAGTCGATGTGATGATGAGTTGTTATGAACAACATG
>JASDQU010107372.1:65087-87113 GCA_032191745.1 Picea mariana
GTCAAAGGGGGAGAGTAACTTCAAAGGAGAGAAGCATCATCACAAGGGGAGTTTGTGTATGAAGTTAGTGTGTTGCTCTCAATGACAAAGGGGGAGATTGTTGGACACATTGTTATTGATGTGTTGTTATTGATGTCAACAGTCGATGTGATGATGAGTTGTTATGAACAACATGTAGAGGAAATTAACTAAATATCAGGAGAGACAACGTATTAGATTTCACGAGATCAACGCAATGCAGAAACACCATCAGGATCGAATTCCCAACAAATCAATGATCTCGATCAGTTAGAATCCAAGTACAAAACCAAAAATCTCAGAAGGGAAAGTGCATTGCAAGGATGATGAGTTGTTATGAACAACGTGTAGAGGAATATACCAAAAATATCATAATGGAAAGTGCATTGCAGAAACGCGATTAGGATTGAAATCCCCACAATAAAACTACAAAAGAATCGAGGGAGAATCATGTCCACTGATGTAGATTTCAAGACAAACCAAGACCGTCAGATGAAGTCAAGTTACTCGAGGTTTAATTGGAGAATCTCACTCTGGGAGAATTGAGAATTGGGAACGAATAACCCAAAGTCCCAAAGGGAAAAATGAATCTAGACCATTGATCTAGAACTAATCACAGTCGTTGGATTAAGGATTCACGAGATCCCTAAATAGTCGAAATCCCGACAATCGTTGGATCGTGTTAAGCTTTTCGTGTCAAAGATGGATCGTTAGATGAAGTCAACTTTGCTCGAGGTTTGTTCGAGGAATCTCACTTCGGGAGAATTGAGAATTGAGAACGAATAACCCAAAGTCCCGAAGGCCAAAATGAATCTAGACCATTGATATATAACTAATCACAGTCGTTGGATCAAGGATTCATGAGATCCCTAAATAGCTGAAATCTTGTAAACCGTTGGATCATGTTAAAATTTTTACTTCAAAGATGGATCGTTAGATGAAGTCGAGTTGCTCGAGGTTTATTCAAGGAATCTCACTTCTGAAGAATTGAGAATTGGGAACAAATAACCCAAAGACCCGAAGGCCGAAATAAATCTAGACCGTTGATATAAGAGGTGATCACAGTCGTTGGATCAAGGATTCATACGAACCTACAACCAGGAGGAGGACATGTGCCACATCAAGATATCCACGTCAGAAAGACCATGTCAGTAAGGACATGTGGTGAAATCATATGGTGACAAGTGTTAAGGTCCAGTTGGCACTTTAGGTTATGCAAGTCACAAATCTAAGTGACATGTGGCAACCACTCAGCCAGTGCTAAGTCTACAATGATGTCAACAAGTTACGTCACTCCGGGAGTTTGTTCTTCGGGTGAAACCAACAAATACCCAAAGCGTTGAAGGCCAAAGTCAATGATAATCGTTGATCTAAGATCCTCCATGATGAATCATGATCGTTAGATCAAACACTTGGAATGGTTAAGCCCACGGCCCTAGCTCCTGGACTTGTGGAGGTTATCAAGCAGAAAGTGTTAATAAGCACTTCGACGGAATTTACTCCGAAAGAGTTGGATGACTGCAAAGACCGGAGTCCCAAAGCGTCGAATTCTTGAAGTGAACGAGAACCGTCCACTCAACCGCAGATCAAGTCATGGTCGTCGATTTGTTTGAAACCTTTGGACAAGGCAGGATCGTCCATCTACAGAAGAAAAAATATCAACCGCCCGATCTACTTTGACAAAATGTACTCCGGAAGGTTGAAATATTGCAGAGGCTGGAATTCTTAAAGTTCTGAAGTAAATAGTGGTTGTCCATATCAACCTTTGATTAAGTCACATCCGTTGGATTAAGTGGTGGAAGGATAAGTAAGGATTGAAGCTAGACCATTTATTTGGTTTCGGGATTCATGATAACCATTGGATCAATCCTTGTGAGAGGTAACCACTTCGGGAAGTTGAAACTCCAGAATATTGGATGAGAGAGAAATAGCCCGAAGGCCAAAATACCAGAGGACTAGGTTTCGTCCCTCGGTCATGGGTTACGAACAATAATCCATGAGGCGTTGGGAACATTGCTTAAACTTAATAAGCTCGTGGTTTTGCGAAGATGGTCACATGTAAATGGTTTGAAGGAAGTGCCTATGCATCATTCGATTTTTGCAATATTTGCAGAGACATGGAATCGAGTTAAAATAAATCGATCCATACATGTGATCGATTTATGAAAAGCACTCTCACTGAATTAAAAGCCTTCACAATAATGTTTGAATAATAATAGAGATTATTGTTAATTTAAATGAAGAGGTGTGATGGTCCAAACAAAGGGACACAATGCTTCATAGCTCACACCAGGTGAAAGAGTATATAAACGAGAAAAAATGGTGAGAAGAAAGTGTCTCTACAGTCCAGATCAAAAGATCAAAACAGAAGCAGAGTCCAAGAAGAAGAACTGATGATTCTTATGAAGTGAGGGTCAAAGGGGGAAGCACATAAGGATTCATATCCTTCACTAAGTAAAGATAAGGGAGTTGGTACTTTCTAGGGTTGGTGCCCTAAAAACAAGGGAGTTGGTGCTTCCTAGGGTTGGTGCCCTAAAAACAAGGGAGTTGGTGCTTCCTGGGGTTGGTGCCATAAAAACAAGGGAGTTGGTGCTTCCTAGGGTCGGTACCCTAAAATACAAGGGATTTCATGCTTCCTAGGGTTGGTGCCTCGAAGAAGGGGATTTGTGTCTCCTAGAGTTGGTGCTCTAAAAATGATTGGTGTCCTTCACTATTTTTCATAAAAGCCTTGTAATTCCCATTAATTATATTTATATAATTGATTTTACAAACAATTCTTTCATTGATCTATNCCCCCCCCCCCCTCTCAGTATCCTAACAAACGAGTGATTCATAAACAATACACATTGTTTCGAAGCCTTGCCGCATGTCGATTATCACAAGATTTTATGTCGGCTCCTCTCCATACTTTATTTCCTGCATGTTTAATACACCATTACAAAGCATAGTCGCTATAATTAATATGAAGGGTTCTTATTGTTCCATTAATTATAAAACAAGGGAATTTAAACATCATAGCTACTTACAAATTGTTCAATTAAAACTTGATACTTCAACATATACTCACAACCCTTAGTTAATCCAATGTTGATCAATTGTTCGGTTGGCTCTTCTTTGTATGCTAGAACATATTAGAAGACAACCATGGATCAGTGTAAATTAATTATTTAAATATAAAGATCCCAACAAATATAAAAACTTAAGTAATGTCGAAAACGTAAGTACACACAAACTTTGCAATCAACCTTTTTTTTCCCTGTCGTTCTATCTTATGTGTTGATTGGGTTCCATTTTGTTTTATTTTTTACAACAAAACAATTGAAAATAAATTTTTAATATGATAAATAAATTCAATGTACATAAAAAAATAAATGAATGATCACATACCTCTGATGCACGTTGTTCTTGGGATGCATCTTTGTGTGATGCAATTATGTTCATTTCTTTTACCATCTCCTTGTACACTCTTTTGGACATCCCTACCGACATGTATTAGATTTCCCCTCGTTTGTCTCTTAGAATTTTCATAATCTTCCTCAAAAATGAAAAAAACACAATATTTTTTTCTTAAATGGACATGAAAGTAAATATAACAAAACAAATTAATTTGGTAATTATTGGAACATATTATAGAAAAACATATTTAGTAATAATACATTTTATCTGATTATTTTTTGTTATTGTATGTTTTTTCAATTGCAAGTCTCATGGGTCTCATTAACCATGGCTCAAGAAATGCTTCTTGTAGTGTACGTATAACCTAATTCTTGAAGTCACTAGATTGATTTTTGTATTGGAAGTGGAAATTATGTCTATACGTTCTTTCCACTCTATCCCTCAAAGCTCTATAAAACAAGTTGCTCCTCTCATTAACTTCAAGCACCACTCTAGAGGAATTGATGACCAATTCGTCGTCATCATTTACATCCTTAACAATTTTTGTCCTCTTAGGACGAGATTCCATTCCCTTGTTATCGGTCCCTGCATAACATTAAAAAAATGTGAAATCGAGTGTTTAAAACTTGTTAGTGATTAATGTTAAGAAATTCATTTTTAGTAAAAGTAAAAGAAAAACTTAATGTTGATTACCTTTCGATCCACCTATTTCCTCTCTTTGCAACATTTCCATAAATATTTTACACTCTTTCACACTAATATTGCAAACAACTTATCGAGTTTCTTCAAGTTTTTTCTCTGCATGACATACATTAAAACCAATACACATCATTAATTTAAACTTACAAATATTTCAAATATATTAACTTTTTAATAAAACTTAAAGAACTTCCATCCCTCTCTTCTTGGGATGAGCTACCATTGCGCTCTCTACAATAAGATGTTTTCTTTGAACTTCTATGAGCCATCTTGTATAAAAAAAATCAGGAATCATCACAAATAAAAATTATGAAAATTTTATACAATCTAGTTTTCGGTGTGCTTAATTAAACAAAATGCACTAAGACATAAAATATATAAGCGCACCAGGGCGTCAAACATATACTTGCACCAATCCGTACTATTAGTCATTACACACCGCTAACCCATACACATATGATATGAAATCAATACTATTTATATTTTTGACCAATCGATGTTTTTCACAAATATATGTGCCCTGGTGCACTTTTCTATAAAATGAGCACCGGGTCGATACCTCTGTACACTGCGCACCGGGGTGATTTTCCTGTATAGTGTGCACCACAGAAAAAGTTTTTAAAAAATTGCTAACAACGACAAGGTTTGGGATCCGATGCAATGAGTGGTACCATTGCAACGGATTCCAAACGCTACATATGCAACTAAATAAAACCTATAAAAATCTATTGCTTAAAAAATGAGGGGAACAGGAAAAAACAAGAAGAAAGCTATGGCTTCCAATACCGAAGGTAACTATGAAACCCTTATATTTTTTTAACATGCATTGAAAATAGTTTGAATCGAATAGGGAAAGATTGAAATGATTAATAGAATAAAATCACATACCTAACATTCATTCTTTGCATATTTGTATGTGCCCTAATGATCCCTTCCAATTTTGGCTCTTCAAAAAAATCCCGCCACTCCAAAGTCTTTCGTGATAAATCTCTCTTTCACAAATCTTCACTCTAAATTCTGCCAAAAAAATTAAATAATGAATAGTGTCTTAATTTATAAACAAATACATTTTGAAAAATGAAATTCCCTCTCTTTTTTTACTGTGTTATTTCAATTTGTATGTAAAAACACTTTTTTTTTGTAAATACCCTGGGAATTTTTTTTTATTCTATCTGTAAATGATCCATACCAAAATTCGCAACTAATAGTCTGCCACTGGGGAAACCAGACCAATAGTAGAGGAAGATGTTATTAGTCCAAACAATCTGTACGGTGTTTTTAAACAATATCTGACTTACTAGATAAACAATATACATATTATTATGAGAGGGACTAGAAGCTAAAACATATTGATGCCTGCTCTTCAATATATCAAAATAAAAAAGGAAAAACATACTAATTATCCAGACAAAGGTGGAGCTTGAGGTTCCTATGGAGGAGCGCGAGTTGCCTGCCTACTGAGCTACGCTACTGCTGATGAACTGGAGGGAGGGAGACGTGCCAGGAACTCATGAAGGAGGAGGTGAAATTCATCGAGTTGAAGTTGAATGGAACTCTGAGCTTCTTCCTTGGTTTGCAACATTTTCCCTAGAAGCATCTTCAAGTGCCAATAGAGTTCTATTATTCTCCAGTATTTTGACTCAAGACCACGTGAACTGCCAATGTCAGGAACCCAATTAATGATCCCCTCATCAACCTCCTGCATTGGTGTCAAGGTGCGTTCCATCCAAATATCTGCTTTGATCTCATCAATTTTCTCCTAGATGTGTTGAGGAATGGCTTCTTAGAAAGTTGTAACTGCTACATGAGCATCCTGTTGAGCACAGATCGTGTGAGTCCTTACCTCATTGCGGCTAGAGGAGGTCTTCGAAGCTGAGCCTCCACTTCATCTATAACCTCTGTTGTATCATCTATAGAGAGCCATGGCGTTCACTGTTTTCTTATTGAACCACAGGTGCATGTCGATCCACAACGAGTTTGGGGATAGCTTGCAGCGTTGCCCACCATGGAGACCAACTCGAGACAGAGATTTCTTGTTGTCGTTGCATCTAACATTCGACCAAATCTTTGGGGTCCCAGGACTATCGAATGCTTCAACATTTTCATCACCCTCCTTATTCATGCTATCAGGACTCAAAATCTCGATAGATCCTTCCATCAACTTCTGTGTACTCTCTATGTGCCTCCTTATTTTCTTGATGGAAATGTCATGGTACTTGGTGTACTGATAAATGTGTGTTTGGAATATGTCGCACGTACTTCTCTTCATCATGTTTCCTTGACAACTGGGTGCTAAAGGCTTGGAGCCCGAGGTAGTGGGTGCAGAGTTAATAGTCATTGGGGGGGCGAAGGTTAGTCCCAAGTATACATCGTCAGAACTAATGCTAGTGTCGTGTCAATTAAATTGCAGTGGGTGGATGTAAAAACACTTATTAAACTATATATTTTAAAAATTAAATTTGTCGTCAAGTCGATTCGCCTTAACAATTCGTGCACATCAGTGCGTATATACTAAACAATGCATCGATACCAATTTCATTGAGAAATTAGAAATGCAAACCTCCGCTATTAAAATTTACATATATTTTGCTTTGTAGAGGTTTTAACAGATATAATGGTTTGGTGTGTTTCATAGTTGGTCGCACTGCTGTGTTCTATATATATAGATGCACTGGTGTGTTATAAAATAAATAAAAGCACCAATAAATTTTACTATCAGATTCATGCACATATTGACGATGGTTTTGGCTCAAATGCAGGGAAAGGAAGGTTATAATATCAAATGGACAATACTTTAGATTCCAACTCATTTCATATCGTTGCCAATTTGTCAACTTCTCCCATACCATTTGAAGCAAGTCTAGATTTTATTTATAATTCATTTATCCGATTGAATTTATGTCATTTATGCACATGCATTTGAATAATTGTTCATTGAATTTTGTAGGATCATAAATTGGGATTGAGTTTAAATTGGGTTTGAGTTTGGATGAGCAAGATATTTCATTGGTGAAAATCTGTCAAAAGCTCTTATATGGAGAAAGATACCGCAGACAAATATTTGATGAAAATGGACAACTACTTTACCTTGACAATTATAACATGCCATCTTCCGGTAACCTGCAGCCTGGGTCAACGTTATTACACTGTGAATTGGATCTCGTTTATGACACGCCAGTAGTACATGGTTGTTCAAAATGTAATGTTGAAAATACTAAGACAACTGAGAGGGGGGGGGGTGTGAATCAATTGTTACTGTGCTTAAACAATTTATGACTATTCAAACAATTTTTAATCTCTTCCAAGTGACCATCAATATTATACAACATATGAACAACATGAATAATGAACATTAGTCACACATAAAATATACACAGAGACAGATTTTCATGAGGAAACCCATAAAGGGAGAAAACCTATTCTTCTTCGAATGATAGGTAGTCTTTTAAGTTCTGTACATAATCATTGTTTGAGCACCAACTCAAAGTGAGGCTACTACCTCTATTTTACAAGCTCAAACTTGTTGAGAGCACCAACTCTCTGGTTTCTCTGGCACCCACTAGAAGGAAGCACCAACTCCCTGAGTGTTCCAGCACCTACTTCCACTTATACAAGAACCAACTTGTATACAAAAAAATCTGTGTTTTCCCAAGCACCACCCTACCACCCTGTTTTTGTAGACACAACCAGATGAAAGATCCAACTTTCAATATTCAAGCACCAATTTGAATAAAAGAGGACTACAGTCCTCCCTAGCACCACCCAACCTCCCTAATCATAAATAAATGATTGAATAACCAACAATACAGGTGTTTCAATTCTTACCACTTCTTCTTTTCTCTGTAATTCTTCTCTGCTTTTATCTGTTCTGCAAATCTGCTCTGCTTCTATCTGTTCTGCAGTTCTGCTCTGCGTCAAAATGTTATGCAATTATGCTCTAACTTTTGTCTGTTCAACATCTCTGAGTTTTATCTCACACTATGCATACTGTAATTTTACCTTTCTTACAGTTCAACTCATTTTTCCAGTTCGAATAGCCAACCTACCACAGTCATTGCGTTTCCATTTTATCCTATACCACCTATTCAGTTACACCTTGAATCTCCAAGAAAATGCATCAGCAACTGAATCGCCAAACGTCCAAGAACTATGATTCAGTTCTGCTAACTGAATCGTAACTGATCAATTAATTGTGAAGTGCAACAGTAGCCCTTCGATCATATTCTCAATTAATCAACACCGTTGGATTAATTCTACAGGGTCTCGCGTTTATCTCATATGCCCATTGGTTGTGACCGAATGCTAAGCAGAATTGATTTCACGATTTCGCATTTCGACATTCTTGTGATGAAGGTATCGATTCTCCATGTCACGATCGCCGAAATAGAGCTTGGCTGCACTAGCTCCTCCCTCCAATTCTCGACGATGTGACCATGCGCTATGACCACTTGCCAATAAAATGAGTTCTTCGTGATTTCGCACTTTTTTCGTGAGTCTCCTTGACTCCTCCAACTCTCGGTATCCGAAACTCCGAAATGGAGCCAGATCAACGGTCCACACTCTCCCTTGATCAACGACTCAGATTGAATCATGGTTTCGTGTTTCATGATTTCAAAGGATAGAGCTCCTCCTTCCTTTGACTTTCCAGTCAGCGAAAAGCTGACCTCTCATCACGTGTAGTCTACATCCAATGGTCCATGACCCTTGATCCAAGGATTCATGTCAATCCTCAATCCGATGACCCGGATCATTTCAGAATATCGCATATCGCGAGTTCCCACACCATGCTCTGTTGACTCCTCCAATGTGCAAGTCAACAAAATTATAATCACTCGCCACATGTCCTCCTTGACGATGGACAATCCTCCTACTTTCGAGACTTTGTAAGCCCGCTTCATCTTGTACTTAAAGATCTTTCTCCTTCTTCTGGATCCAACGATGGTCGGTCCTCGCACTCAGATCCAATGTCTGATATTTGTTCTCCTTTTTTGCGCATTCCTCCTATCTGTATTCAGATCTGACGTTCATCGGGAATTCTAAGTGGGTGATCCAACAATCACTGTTAATCTTGTCATGCCATCATTGTTGCGTTGTTGATCGTGTTGATCTCACCATCAATTTGTTGCATTGTTGATCATGTTGATCTCGCCATCAATGACAAACACATTGCCTGCATCTTGTTGATCGTCCTGATCTCACCATCAATTTGTTGTGTTGTTGATTGTGTTGATCTTGCCATCAATGACAAACATGCTGCCTGCATCTTCTGTCTGTAAATATGGCAACAATCTCCCCCTTTGGCATTGATGGAAACCTTCACCTTGAAGAACCTACAGAAATGCACTCTCAACTCTCTGCCTGGACTGCTACTCTGCCTGCTGAACATGCAACTAAACATACCATTGTAGCATCCTTACCACATTGCTTACCACACTTTTTCTCCCCCTTTGACATCAATGTCAAAGAAGAAACACGCTCCCCTTGAATTGTTACAATACATCTAGAAGGTTTCAGATACGTGACAATCACATAATCCCCTTGAAAAGGGGAACAAATTAGACAAAAGAAGATATAACCCCCAACTTATGACGAAGATATCCAAAAGGTGTTGCTGCTAATGGTTTAGTAAAGATATCAACTATCTGTTCTATAGAAGGAATATAATTCAGCTAAACAACTCTGTTTGTAACCTGCTCTATGAGAAAATGATATTTGATTGGAATATGCTTAGTCTTGGAATGAAGAACATGATTCTTGGAGATACTAATGGCACTGGTGTTATCATAGTGAATTGGAATCAAATCAATATAATTTACCTTCAAGTCTACAAGAGTTTGGATCATCCATAAATCTGAGTGTAGCAAGTAGCAGTAGCAATGTACTCTACCTTCGTAGTTGATAAATAAATAGATCCCTGCTTCTTACTAATCCATGCTACCAATGAGTCACCGAGGAAGAATGCACCTCCACTGGTGCTCTTTCTCTCATCCACACAATTTGCCCAATCAACATCTGAATAAGTAGTTAACTGAATATTCTGATTTCTAGGATACCACAAACCATAATTCATTGTGCCCTTCAAGTATTTGAATATCCTTTTTACAGCTACTAAATGACTCTGTTTAGGAGCATACTGATAACAACCTACCATTCCAGCAACTTGCATTATATCAGGATGGGATGTTGTGATGTACAGAATACTGCCTATCATTGATCGATATGTCCTTTGATCAACATTAGGTGAAATATCATTTTTACTGAGTTTACAACCGACCACCATAGGTGTACTAACATGACAAGAATCTTCCATCTGGAACTTCTTCAACATCTCTTTCAGATATTTTTCTTGAGTGATAAATATTCCTGTAGAGCTTTGATGTACTTGTAAACCAAGAAAGTATGATAGTTTGCCTATCATGGACATCTCAAACTCTGTTTGCATAGAGTTATCAAACCACTGAACAGAGGAATCATTAGTACAGCCAAAAATAATGTCATCTACATAAACCAAAACAACTAGTAAATCATCACCTTCAGACTTGATGTAGAGATTGTTGTCAACAGTACCTTTCTTGAACCCTTTGTCTTGTAAAAAATTGTCCAGTCTATAATTGATCTGGATTAGTTTTGGCACGAAATGAGATCGGAGATATAATAAAGAAATGCACAGAGATATCGCAGATATTCAATAATATAACAGAAATGTGTCGGAGATGCAACCATAAACACAGATATACAGTAATACACTATTTCTATTAATCAAAGAAATGCATAGAGACTGTAAAAATACAGAGTGAAATACTCGTTAGAATGGTGACAGCTTGTCTCTGAGAAGAGATGTTACGGCTACTCGCATTCGCAAGAAGATGATTACAATGAGGCTCTGGAGGCCTTTTTACAATAAACAGGAATGCCAAAAGTCCTAGATATCCAAAAATCTAACCCTAGGAGATGAAGCACCAAAAGTCATGTGGGCCCTGTTTGAGTAAGTGAGTACATCAACTTCCCGGGGTCGTAACTTTTGCATACGATCTCCATTTTATGAGTGTGATAGCTCGTTGGAAAGGTATCGCCGAGGATATTGATTTTGGGGGATCAATTATGCCTTAAACTATCATTGAGAACCTCGATCTCGAAAAACCTTCATTTGGGCCCTCAAAATGGCCCCGGAAGTTAAAACCTGCTAAAAATAGTAAATTGCCAAAATTGCCAGAAAGTTGTTTTGAGCCAGTTGGAAAAGGTGGGTGGCCACCGATATCCACCTAGATCAATCCTCCCTCCTTAGAAAGCAATGGTCTCCATTGCATTGAGTTCCTAGGGGAGAAGGAAAAGCGTTTGTTGAATCTACATCTTGGTGAGCTGCTTGTCTTGTTGGAGACGTCGCGCTGCTCAGTGTGGAAGTCTGTCACGAACCTTTTGAGGTTGAGGTTGTTCAACAAGTCGGGCTACATGAGAGGATGATGTGTAGAAGGAATATTTGCACTTTGTTGCAACCTTGTCAACTTGCTTCTGTTTGATAGAAGGTGCTTGGGGCGAGGCTGTAGTGGTTGCATTGTCCTTCTGTTCTCCTTTTGAACAGATTGTGAAGAAGCTAAATTTTGCAGTATGAGATACTACCTTGCAACACTTTTTAGGTGGAACAGTAGTCGGAATTACCTCTGGTATTCTGTAGAGATGACCCCCCAGAGAAACAATGACATTGCGGGGTCGAGACTCATAAACAACATGGCGCTTCCACATATATGGTTGGCCCAAGAGAGCATCATAGACATCCAGTGGGGAAACATCACATAATACCTCATCCTTGAAGGGTTGGATGTCGTATGACAATCGGTACTATTGGTTGACACGGAGATCTTGTCCTTGTCAAAGCCACCCGATGTTGTATGGTTGCGGGTGTGGTGTTGTCGACAATCCCAACTATTTGACGACCTCTGCTGAGATGAGGTTTTTCTGGCTTCCACTATCAACAATAAAATGCAGCGAGGTCCCCTTCACCCACATCTGTGAATGAAAAAGGTGCTCCCCCTCTTCAGGATATGTTGGTTCTTCTGGTTGAATTGTTGCGGTCGCGACAATAGCAGTGGGGTCTGCGTCAATGATCTATCCTTTACCAGTATTTTCATAATCAGATTCTGAATCAGGGTTCGACTCCTTGTCTTTGATCTCGACCACCAATCACTGTTTTGAACGACATTCATCGGTGTTGTGCCAGGGGCTTTTGTGGAAATCACACCATTTTCCGGTGTCCTTCTTTGTCTTCTCGTGACCCTTCTTTTCCTGTGTCTTGGACTGGTTTTCAGGGAATTGTTTGTTAGGGCCGTCTTTGTCATGCTTTGGTTGTTGCGGATTTGCAGACCCGAACTCCCATTTGTTCTAGTGCTTAAATTTCTGCTCAATTTTAACAGCATATCAATAAGCAGCACCGAGTGATGAGATGTCCAGAAAATCCATTTCAGTCTGGATGTATCTGTGTAGATCCCTCTGTATTTCAGAACCAAATGTCGCTCGGAGTCTTTGATACCCAGTTTGGTGCACAAGGTATGGAAGGTATTGGTGAAATCTGGAACTGCTTGGCCCCTCTCTTGCCACAGTGTGGTCCATCTCATGTATTGGTCCTCATAGTTGCCAACAGGGTAATATTGTTCCTTTACCGCATCCACAAAAAAATCCCAAGTGGGATCGACCCCATATATTCCAGACTCCTCTATGGAACTTTTCTCCCAGTAAGTTTCCCACCAATGTTTGACATGAGGGAGAGCTTTGAGGAGTGCGAAGGTGATCTTTTCTTTGTCGAAAAAATTGTGAACAGAGAAATAACCTTGTAGCAGAGTTAACCATTTTTCTAGGGCTTCTACATCTATCTGTCCTTCAAATACAGGAATATCAAAGTTAACTTGTACCTTGAAAGGTGAGGTGCCTCCAAAGTGACCTCTTAATGAAGATGCGCCTGATTCTATCGACAGGCGTTGAAGGATGTGGGCAAAATTCTCCATCATTTCGTCCCTCTGTCTCATGAGAGCTTGCTCAAGCAACAGATTGATAGGACCGTCTGCTCCGTCGTTTTTCTTTTCTTTCGCCATTAAGGGTTTCTTGGGTGTGCAAGAGCGATTGTCTTCAAGAGATACAAGCTCGAGACCCAACTTTCTATACTCAGACCTCGTCGGGGACATGCACTGAAAAATGATCAAGAGCAGCCTGCTTTGATACCACTGATCCAGATTAGTTTTGGCACGAAATGAGATCGGAGATATAATAAAGAAATGCACAGAGATATCACAGATATTCAATAATATAACAGAAATGTGTCGGAGATGCAACCATAAACACAGATATACAGTAATACACGATTTCTATTAATCAAAAAAATGTATAGAGACTGTAAAAATACAGAGTGAAATACTCGCTAGAATGGTGACAGCTTATCTCTGAGAAGAGATGTGACGACTACTCGCATTCACAAGAAGATGATTACAATGAGGCTCTGGAGGCCTTTTTACAATAAACAGGAATGCCAAAATTTCTAGACATCCAAAAATCTAACCCTAGTAGATGAAGCGCCAAAAGTCACGTGGGCCCCGTTTGAGTAAGTGAGTACATCAACTTCCCGGTGTCGTAACTTTTGCATACGATCTCCATTTTAGGCGTGTGATAGCTCGTTGGAAAGGTATCATCGAGGAGATTCATTTTGGGGGCTCAATCATGCCTTCGACTATCATTGTGAACCTCTATCTCGAAAAACCTTCATTTGGGCCCTCAAAATGGCCCCGGAAGTTAAAACCTGCTAAAAATAGTAAATTGCCAAAATTGCCAGAAAGTTGTTTTGAGCCAGTTGGAAAAGGTGGGTGGCCACCGATATCCACCTAGATCACTAATACTAAGCTCATGGTGCTTGCTTTAGTCCATATAAATCCTTCTTCAACTTACAAACATAATCAGGATTATCTGTCAATGAGAATCCTTTAGGTTGCTCCATATATACTTCTTCCTCTAGATCTCCATTAAGAAATGTTGACTTAACATCCATCTGATAAAATTTAAATTTCTTATGACATGAATATGCAAGAAACATTTTGATGGCTTCCAATCTTGCCACTGGTGCAAAAGTTTCATCAAAATCCTGACCTTCAACCTGTGCATACCCTTTATAGACCAATCTGGCTTTATTTATAAAAACTTGTCATTTTTCATTCATTTTATTCTTGAACACCCATTTGGAACCTATAACATTCTTATCTTCAGGGTCTAGGAACAAGCTCCCAAGTATTGTTTTTTTTTTCAATCTGATCAAGCTCTTCATTCATATCTCTAATCTAATCATCATGGTTGTTGGCTTCATAAAAAAATTTAGGTTCAATCATAGATAGAAAAGCAATCTGAGATTGTTCTATGTCTTTAACTAATTTCATTCTTGTCTAAACTCCTTTGTTTATATCTCCAATTATATGATTTTCAGGATGATTCTTTCTAACAATTCTGAGAGGTGATTTTGTTTCTTTCTGCTGATTTGTGTCAGCCTGAGTATTCGTATCTTCATCTAATTCAGATTCTTCCCTTTCTGATCCTTGGACCTATTCATCTTCATCTTCAACTATATCTTATGTGCTTGGTTCAACACTGCTTACATTTCTGACTGGGACTTCTTCATCAACTTTTATGTCGATACAATCAACCAATTTATGCAACATGTTATTGTAGCATCTATATCCTTTATTGTTTGTAGCATAACCTAAGAAGATACCTTTATCAACCCTATCATCATATTTGCCAATATTTTCATCATTATTCTTGATATAACATTTACTCCCAAAGACTTTAAAATGATTGAAGCAGGTCTTCCAAACCATAGTTCATAAGGATTCTTGTCACTGTGTGGCCTGAGATGAGTTTTGTTAAGGATATGAACAGTTGTATGAATTGCTTCCACCCAACATGTCTGAGCAATATTCCTTTCATTCATCATTGATATTGCCATCTGCTGAATTGATCTATTATGTCTCTCAACTACTCCATTTTGTTGTGGAGTCCTTGGAATAGTGTATTCTCGTTTGATTCCATGTTTATCATAGAACTCTTTGAACTTCCATGAACTAAACTCTCCTCCTCTATCAGACTTTACTGCCTTCAATTTTTTTCTTGTTTGATTTTCAGTCAGAGCCTTAAACACTTTGAATTTTTCAAATGCTTCAGATTTTTCCTTCAAAAAGGCAACCCATGTTCATCTAGAATAATCATCAATAATCAACATAAAATAGTTTTCTTTTCCTGTACCTTCTTTTCTTGATGGTCCACATAAATCCATATGTACTAACTCGAGAGGTTTTTCTGTTGAAGGAAATTTTTTTGTTTTGAACTGTGTCCGAGTAAGCTTTCCTATCTGGCAAGGCTTACAAACAGAGTCATTTGGCTTAGATATCTTTGGAAGATCCTTTACTGCCCCATTGTTTAAAAGCTTGATTACATGATCAAAATTTAAGTGTCCAAGTCTCTTATGCCATAGCCAAATTTCATCATACTTGCTTAAGTGGCATTCTTTTTTCTTTTTTCTTTTAACACATAGACATTGTTTTCTGTTCTTATCCCTTTTGCAACCAACTGTCCTGAATTCACAGACTTTATTTTACAATCTTTAGAAGTAAAAAAAACTTCACATCCTCAGTCACAGAATTGACTGACACTAAGCAGATTATGTTTCATACCATCTACAAATAACACATCTTGAGCTTTTCATTTGCCATTGCTCAGACTTACCATTCATTTATCTTTTATTTTTCCTGGTGCATCGTTTCCAACATTTACATTTTTTGATTTGTTTTCACTTAGAGTTAGAAATTTACTTTTGTCTCCAGTCATATGTTTGGAACATCCACTGTCAATATACCAGGGATTCTTTTATCTTTGGGCTGATAACACTAATCTACATTGGTTATCTTCTTTCTTCTTCCAAACCTTGAAATTTTCAGCAGCGGGATTCAGATTTGGCTTATAGTTCCTTAAGCGACAGTCTGCAACTTTATGTCCATAATTATTGCAGTTGTAACATTCTGGTTCACTGAATAACAGATCATAACAATTGTTATGCTCATAATTGTTGTTATGTTTCACCTGCGTCCTTCTCCCAGTCATCACATGATTTATAGTCTGTGATTGTTTGTTTCTTGGTTGTCTCAATATTTGTGGTGGCAGATAATTATTCCTTGAATAACTTGATTACTCATATCTAAATCTTAAAGAACAAGTTATAGCTTTGTGACCAAAGTTAGAATAGAAAAAACAATATCCATAGAAAAATCCTTTGTACCTAAAAAAGACTGTCTTCTTTGAGTGGGTCGATTTCTTCCATGCTGATAGTTTCTCTGATCTACAGATTCAGTTCTGGTACTTTTTCTTTCATTCATTCTTGGTGGCTGATTTTCTTTCTTTGTTTCTGCAGAGTGGTTGTTGTCAATGGTTGTAGATTTAACAAACTTGATGTTCACTACTTGATCCTTCTTCATAGCCCAAGCCAACTTTCAACTTTGGATTCCTTTGTTGATTTAGAATGGAAGTTAATACTTTTGAGGCTTTAACATTTGACAGATTTTGGTGATACAATGCCTTAAACTTCTTCATTTCTTTTCTGGTTTTTACTATCTCTTCTTCTAAGGCTTCACACCTTGCTTTCTTCTCTGATAACTATTGTTTCAGAATGTATTATATTTTCTTTGTCTCTTCTAACTCCACTTTTAGTAGAGCAAAGTCTTCATCAGGTTTTTTATCATTCATTTTAAACTGCATCAACAACCATTTTTGTTTTCTCTTCTTACATCTGAGTCTGTCAATTTCTTCCAAAGCACTAATTAATTCACCTTCCATATCCACCACAGTTTCTTCATCATCCATTTCACCTCCTGAATGTTCATCACCAAGATCTCCCATAGCCATAAGCATAAAAGCATTCACTTTGTCTTCACAGGATGAATCACTATCTATGTCTTTTGAGGAGTTGTCATTGTTTGCACACAAACTTTTCTTTTTGCTATATTTCTTAAATTTGTATTTGTTTTCATCATCAAAGTTCTGATCCTTTTTTTGGTGAGGACACTTAGATGCAAAATGACCTATCTTACCACAGTTAAAACATTTGAAAGGGGGTTTGCCTTGATATTTTCCTGATCTTTTCTTTAACCTTCTCATAAATTTTGCCTCAATATCATCTAATTATGAATCAGTATTCTTGTTTGATTTAAACGATGCTTCTCTAGTAATGGATTTATCTTTGTTAATTCTCATTTCATATGCAGTTAGAGTTCCTAGGAGTTTATCAATGGACAGAGTTTTAAGATCATTTAGTTATTCTATTGCAGAGACTTTTGGATTAAATTTATCAAGCAGAGATCTTAAAATCTTCTGAACTAAAAAGGATTCTTCAATTTTCTCACCAAGACCCTTAATGGCATTCACAAGCTCTTCAACTCTTAAAAAATATTTGTTGGTTGTTTCATCTTCATTTATCTTTAGTTGTTCAAATTTCAATCAATATGTTTGAAGTTTGGCATCTTTTACTTTCTCATTTCCTTCATAACTGTTAATAAGTTTATCCCACATTTCTTTGGCAGTTTGAAGATGCATCACCTTTACAAACTCAAATTCAGCAAGTCCATTCAAGATAGCATTCATTTCGTTAGCATTAAAGCTAAATTCTAACTTAGCATCCTTGGAACCCCCCCCCCTCTCAGTTGTTACTGTGCTTAAACAATTTATGACTATTCAAACAATTTTTAATCTCTTCCAAGTGGCCATCAATATTATACAACATATGAACAACATGAATAATGAACATTAGTCACACATAAGATATACATAGAGACATATTTTCACGAGGAAACCCATAAAGGGAGAAAACCTCTTCTTCTTCGAATGATAGGCAGTCTTTTGAGTTCTGTACATCATCAATGTTTGAGCACCAACTCAAAGTGAGGCTACTACCTCTGTTTTACAAGCTCCAACTTGTTGAGAGCACCAACTCTTTGGTTTCTCTAGCACCCACTATAAGGAAGCAACAACTCCCTGAGTGTTCCAACACCAACTGGATAGAAGCACTACTTCCACTTATACAAGAACCAACTTGTATACAGAAAACTCTGTGTTTTCCCAAGCACCACCTTGCCACCCTNTTATGACTATTCAAACAATTTTTAATCTCTTCCAAGTGGCCATCAATATTATACAACATATGAACAACATGAATAATGAACATTAGTCACACATAAGAAATACATAGAGACATATTTTCACGAGGAAACCCATAAAGGGAGAAAACCTCTTCTTCTTCGAATGATAGGCAGTCTTTTGAGTTCTGTACATCATCAATATTTGAGCACCAACTCAAAGTGAGGCTACTACCTCTGTTTTACAAGCTCCAACTTGTTGAGAGCACCAACTCTTTGGTTTCTCTAGCACCCACTAGAAGGAAGCAACAACTCCCTGAGTGTTCCAACACCAACTGGATAGAAGCACTACTTCCACTTATACAAGAACCAACTTGTATACAGAAAACTCTGTGTTTTCCCAAGCACCACCTTGCCACCCTGTTTTTCTAGCCACAACCAGATGAAAGCTCCAACTTTTAGTATTCAAGCACCAACTTGAATAACAGAGGACTACAGTCCTCCCTAGCACCACCCAACCTCCCTGATCATAAATAAATAATTGAATAACCAACAATACAGGTGTTTCAATTCTTACCACTTATTCTCTGTTTTGAAATTCTTCTCTACTTTTATCTATTCTGCAAATCTGCTCTGCTTCTATCTGTTCTGCAGTTCTGCTCTGCTTCAAACTGTTTTTCAATTCTACTCTAACTTCTGCATGTTCAGCATCTCTGAGTTTTATCTCACACTATGCATACTGCAATTTTACCTTTCTTATAGTTCAACTCATTTTTCTAGTTCAAACAGCCAACCTACCACAGTCATTGCGTTTCCATTTTATCCTATACCACCTATTCAATTACACCTTGAATCTCCAAGAAAACGCATCAACAACTGAATCGCCAAACATCCAAGAACTATGATTCAGTTCTGCTAACTGAATCGTAATTGATCAATTAACTGTGAAGTGCAACAGTATCCCTTCAATCATATTCCCAATTAATCAACACCGTTGAATTAATTCTGCAGGGTCTCGCATTTATCTCATATGCCCACTGGCTGTGACCGAACGCTAAGCAGAATTGATTTCGCGATTTCGCATTTTGGCATTCTTGTGATGAAGGGTATCAAATATCCATGTCGTGATTACTGAAATAGAGCTTGGCTGCACTAGCTCCTCCCTCCGACTCTCAACGATGTGACCATGTGCTATGACCACTCGCCAATCAAACAAGCTCTTCGTGATTTCACACTTTTGTCGTGAGTCTCCTTGACTCCTCAAACTCCCAGTATCCGAAATTCTGAAATGGAGCCAGATCAACAGTCCACACTCTCCCTTGATCAACGACTCAAATTGAATCACGATTTTGCGTTTCACGATTTCAAAGGATAGAGCTCCTCCTTCCTTTGACTTTCCAGTCAGTGAAAAGCTGACCTCTCGCCATCATGTAGTTTGCATCCAACGGTCCACAACCCTCGATCCAAGGGTTCAGATCAATCCTCGATCTGACGACCCAGATCATTTTGGGATATCCAATATCACGAGTTCCTATGTCATGCTCCTTTGACTCCTCCAATGTGCAAGTCAGCGAAATTCTAATCGCTCGCGACATGTCATCCTCGAAGATGGACGATCCTCCTGCTTTCAGGACTTTGTAACCCCACTTCATATTGTACTTAAAGATCATGCTCCTTCTTCTGGATCCAACGATGGTCGGTCGTCGCTCTCAGATCCAACGTCTGAGATTTGTTTTCCTTTTTTGCGCGTTCCTCCTATCTATATTCGGATCTGACGGTCATCAGGAATTCTGAGTGGGTGATCCAACGATCACTGTTGATATTCATTGTTAATCTTTCCATGCCATCATCGTTGCGTTGTTGATCATGATGATCTCGCCATCAATTCGTTGCACTGTTGATCGTGTTGATCTCGCCATCAATTCACTGCACTGTTGATCATGTTGATCTCGCCATCAATGAAAAACACGTTGCCTGCATCTTGCTAATTGTGATGATCTCGCCATCAATGACAAACATGTTGCCTGCATCTTTTGTCTGTAAATATGCCAACATGTAAAGGGTTGAAGAAGAACCCTCAACGTGTCACATTGTCTCATTATATTAATGATTGGCTACCCAAAGTTGATGGTCTAATACCTCCCACTACGTCAATAATCCAATATGTGATATAGAAAAGACACGTAGGAACATTTCCATATCCTCCTTTTTTGAAAAGTTGGAAGCCAGATTAACTACTTGTCATCCTAAATTGACCAACCCATCTCCTTCTCTTGAGTCAATGGAGAGTTCTTATAGTGATCCAAAGTATGATATAAACACTACCCAAAACATCACTACTAGGAGATCAAAAACGTTGTATGAGCTAAGAGAAAAAATGTCCAAGTACACAACAAAGTCTGTTCAAATGTTGGAAGGTAGCGATGACTTCCTTCTTCCTATCCATTTAAAATTAAATACCAAACTTGTTACAATTGAGCTTTGTATGGCGCTTGGTCATCGTCCATGCATGTGCCCAATGTTGGAACCAAATTCTCTTTTTGTGGTAACAGTTATATGATTTCCAAGTCTAAAAAAGATGTTGCAAATCTTAGGTTGTTTATCCTTTCACATGTGTTCGTTCCTCCCACACAATCAGTGGCACTTATGACATTTTGTGGCCCTCTTTATAGTCGGTCTGATTACTTGAATATTGTCAAATACAAACATATCATTTCCATGTATAGTATGTGCATAAATGGTTATGTGATCCGAAATGATCTTTTAAACAACAATGGTTGAGTTATTTTGCATGAGTTAAATTACCATTTAGGAAACTAATGAAAGAGGAAGAATTAATGAAGAAACATGGCAGCCATTAAGCAATATACAGATCTGAACATAAGCATGAATAACAACAAACCATAAACACCAAAGTGATAACAGAGTTCGACAATCTCACCTGCGTCTCCGAGCCTTTGTCTTAGTGGGTGAGGCTTTCTTATTTCTGTTCAAAGCTTTAAAAATACATCATGACAGTGCCAAAAGGATTACAACCTAAGCTGGTTGTGTTCTACCAGATCTCAAGAACCCATTAAAACTGATGACACTGAAAATGGATGAACAAAGCTCCCAGAAATGGCCCATAAAGGTGCACTCCTCAATAGCTTCCCTGCATAAAAATGGTTTTGCCTCAACAATTCATCAGCATCTTCTTGATCTGAATCTCTCCCCATGGATTCAAGAAGGATTTGGTTTATATAGGCCTAAAGTTGGTAAAAACCTCCCAACTTCTCCTCGAGATCTGGCCTAAAAAAGGGCCCAAGATCCTCCAAAAATGACCAAGAAATCTCCAAAAATCCTGAGAAAATCAATAAAAATCATACAATATAGTAAAAACCCACTTATTGGCAAAAATAAAAGGGTGCAGCCCCCAAACTCCGCGCTCTTGGGCATATGGGCGCCCACCATGTGGCTCCAGGCTAACTGCTAGTGTGTTGCCCCCCCGACTTATTCTTCTGGTCACTTGTGTATTGGCCATATGGCCATGGCTAAACCCTCCACGCGCATAACTGGATAGGCACCTGGTAAAGCCCCCTGGTCACGCACTCTTGCTCGATGGGCTAGCTCGACCGATTGGGCGCCAACCCACAATATTCATGCCAACTATCAATAGACAGGGGTCATATGATATGTGCCATGCGACCGGGGCTGGAGGCTATGGTATCGGAGAGCGTACCAATCAACAGAGGCAGTGGTCATATGTTGTGGTCGAATGGAGTGT
>JASDQU010107373.1:12909-58682 GCA_032191745.1 Picea mariana
TCGAATTGACGGGTTATCTACTCTACATAGGACCTCTGACCTTAACTTATTCAAAATGACCCTTTCTTCCTACGAGTATTATTCTGCACACCGGCTTATGAATTCTAGGAAAGGGAATGTGACTTTAATGACGTAAGGGACTATGGAGGCTTGGGCCACTTCGAGGAAGGGTATTCATTTCCCAACATTATCTAACAAATTGGCTCTGTATACAGAAATAGGTGAGATGGTTATTTCAGTGTCAAATATATCAAAGTCGAAGTCAATTAGGGCTTCTTCTTTAGAGGTGGGATATTTCTCTATTACAGGTAAAATAAAAGGATTCATGGCCATGATTAAAAATACTTGTGAATGAGTGGAGAATGGGCAAGTCTGATTCATTGTTGATCTTCGGTTCGAATGGAGTGTTTGAGCCAATTTTCAAACGTTCAAATGATTTGAAATACCATAAAATAATGATTGGGGCCCTCCTTTTATATGCACTTTCGATATCGAGGGTGAGGCGAGACGTTTTTGGGTAGATCACTTTTCGCCTCGATGTGATAATGGTGTCACCACGTGTCTGCAAGCTAAAACCATGATATTTCTCTCAGCCCACTCTCAAGTGATTAACCTTCATGTTATTTCCTCACCTGATACGTCTCCTGACCGTCGATCAGGGTTGTTTGATATCTGTGGTCCGCTAGGTCCCATCAACTTCCATGCCTCAACTATATTTATCCCTTCTCCACTAGGTGTGACCATTTCCTACAAATTTATTGCACCTCCTCACTGATATAGCCTCTCACTAAATCCAAGACTTGGATTCCATCTAAGAATTGTTATGGTGATAACATAAGCTCCAACTGGGGATTTTATCCTCCCTGCGAGGTAGCAAAGAACAGTAGACCGAGTGCCTACCCATTGGGCTGTGATTTAATCCTACTGTCTGAATCTGCCAACCTTTATTCAAAAACTAAAAATCGACCCAACATATCTTAGGGCCTTCACTTCGGGATTCAACTATGCTACTTTATTCCAATCTCTGCATGTGAAAAGAAAATGCAAAAATGATTATGTACAATGAATGGGAGGGGTGATGATTTTTTAAACGATATAATGTTTGAGGAACCTAACATTCACAGGCCCTTCTCCAACGATGTCTCCATTACTCTCCTATAGCATGTAGGCATTACTTCCACAGTATGCTGCAATCTCGAACGTTCCTAGCCAGAGATGGTCAAATTTTCTGTGCTTTCCCTTATCTTCATTTCTAGCGTCCCATTTTAATACCAAGTCCCCCAGTTTGAATTCATCCACCTTGTTACATCTTTTGAAAGCCTCTTTGATCTTGTCTTGGTGCAGCTGGGCTTTATTCAAATCTCTTTCCCTGGTCTGGTGTATGTTTATTAGTTCATCCTTTCTTCTTCGAGTGGCGTTTGTTTTTGCATCCTACTCCTGTAACAATTTCATCACTGGAAATCCCAATGCAGTAGGAAATATTTCTTCTATACCATAAATGATATGAAAATGGGATGTGGCTATGGATATCTTTGGGGATATTCTGTCATCCCATAGTGCATGAATGATATTTTTGTGCCAGGCCTTTTTGTTTTCTTGCAGCAGTTTTTTGATGATTCTGACTAAGCTTTTACTCAAAGACTCAGCCAACCCATTTCCTTGAGGGTAGTATGATGTAGAATGACCAAGGATGATATTGTAATCACTGCAGAATATTTCTATTTTCTTGGACTTTAAAGCTGCTGCGTCGTTTGTTATGATTTTGGTCGGGCACCCAATTCTAGAGAAAATATTGTCTTCTAAAAACTGGATGATCACATCATATGTTTCCTGTCCGATGGGAATTTCCTCAATACACTTAGTGAAATAATTTGTTACTGTCAGAATCCACTTGTGTTGGGCTGAGGATTGTGGAATTTTTTTTCCCTATAAAATCAAGGCCCCACTGTCTTAAAGGAGATTCCACATAAATGGGTTTCAAAGGCAGAGGTTGCAATTTTCTTTTTCCATCAAAAATATGAATTCCTGGCATTTTGAAACCTGTTTATAGACATCAGGAAAAATGTTAGGCCAATAGAACCCATCTCTCAAAATATTATGCACAGTTGTCTTCCAATAATGATGACCTCCACAGTCACCCTTATGGAAATCTCTGATGGTTTTTTTTGCTTCTTCTTCTATCAAACAATGCAATAAAATTCCCCCTGGATATTTCCAATATAGAGATTCATTTACTATATAAAATTGTGTTTCCTTCAGTTTCAAGAATTTGGCCTTTGTTTTGATAAACTCAGGAGGAGCCTACAAATTTTTTAACACAAAGATGATGTCTGCATACCCATGGAATCAAGAAATTTCTGGGATATTTGAGGAGTTCTCTCTTCTTCTACACTTTCTGACAGGTCTGCAATGAAGTTTATTCCTGGGAGTTCACAATTGGTCTGTGCCATTAGCTTCGCAAGCCCCTGTCCCTTGAGAACCTTGGTAGGTTTGATCTCAAGGTCATATTATAACATCACTGCTATTCATTTACCCCTCTTTCCTTCAGGATCAGGTTGGGTCAAGATGTCTTTCATAGAGCTACTGGGTACATAAGTAGTTGTATGAGAATGAAAGATGTAAACGTTGAATTATTTCAAGGCCTTGACTAGTGCATATGCTTTCTTCTCCATGATATCATATTTCGAAGGGGAATCCCTCAATGTCTTGTTGTAATATGCTATGAGATTCTCATAATCCTACTCATCTTTCTACATTAAAACACCAGCAATTGTGTGCTCTGTGGCAAAGGAGAATAATATGAAGTCCTTTTCAAAGTTTGGGTTGGCCAGTAATAGATCCTTGGTTAATGCCACTTTAATGTCTTCAAAGTACTTTTTGGCATTGGGGTCCATTTTATTTCATTCCCTTTCTTGAGAATGTTGGTGATATAATTTATGATTTCGGCCAAATTTGGGATAAACCTTCTCAGAAATTTAACTTTGCCTAGGAAAGATTGTACATTATTTTTACTTTTGGGTATGCCAATCTTTAAGATCCCCTCAACTCTGCTGGGGTCTACCTGTATCCCTTATTTTGAAATAATGTGACCCAACAACTTTCCTTCTTCCATGGAAAAATTTGAATTCTTAGGATTCAACAAGATTCTGAACTTTCTACTTTTTTGAAACTCCCTTCTAAGATGCTTGAGGTGTTCTTTGTCTGAGGTAGAATACACAGTGATGTCATCAAGGTAGATAAAAATGATTTTTTCTTTCTCATCAGAAAAATCTATGTCCATAGCTCTTTGAAACATTGCCCCTGCATTCATAAGCCCAAAAGGCATCTTGGCATACATGAATGTTCCCAATGGAGTGGTAAATGCCATCTTTTCTTGTTAGTCAGGGTGCACCATAATATGATTGTATCCAGAGAATCCATCTAACATTGACATTTTCTGAGAACCCACCACCTTCTGTAAAATATGATCCATCTTAGGCAATGGGTAGTTATCCTTTAGAGACACTTTGTTTAGATTTCTAAAATCCACACACAACCTGATTTCTCCACTCTTTTTTCTGACTGGCACCAGGTTTGCCACCCATTTAGAAAATATCAGGGACACTATGATTTTGCCTTCAAATATTTTCTTTACTTCTTTCTCTATCAAGGACAGCAGTAAAGGATGTATCCTTCTTAATTTATGTTTGAAAGTTTTATGATATTCTTTGATTGGGATGACATGTTGAATTATACTAGTATCATAAACTTTCAAATCATCATAGCTCCATGCAAAAACATCAGGGAACTCTTTCATTAATTTGATATATTTATCCTTGCACTCTTTCAAACACTTGCCAGTACTTAATATTATCTGGTATTGTTGGCCCGTACTTCACCTCAACCTTGTATCTTTTGTCAAAGAAGAATGGAACTTTGAAAACTGCTACTGAAGTAGCCAAGGCGTCAACGATCTGATTTTATTCTCTTGGAATCACTGAAAGATTATATTCTAGAAATTTCTCAAGGATATCTAGTACTAAGTTTCTATAAGGCCTCAGTCTAGGTTGTTTTTCTTGGTATATGCCTTTGATTTGATTGATAATTAGCTCAGAGTTTCCATGAACAACAATTCTTCTGGCACCCAATTCCTTTAAAACCTTCAACCCCAATATTAATGCTTCATATTCTGCCATGTTATTTGTGCACTCAAAAAGAAGTTTATAAGAACAAAATTTTGAATCTCCTTTGGGGTTATTGATCCAAATGCTAGCTCCTTCTCCCTCTCTGTAGGCAGACCCATAAAAAATCATCTTCCATATCTGATCGTCTGCTTCATCCTGTTGCTTTGAATACTCCTCAATCTGTTGATCAGATCTCTCAGTCATATCAATTTCTGGTTCTTTCTCTTCGAAACACAAGTCATTGAATAAAATGGAAGATCCCAACTCAGTTTCCATAGAGTATATGGGGTGGTTACTTGGTTGTGATTTGTTGCTGACCATGTATTTGAGAAAAACTTCTCTGAACAACTTTATGTCCTGAACAAAAATGGGGATGGTGGCATATGACATGTCCATCTGGAGGGTTCCATTTAATTTTGCAACCCAATACCTTGACAATAGGATGCCAAATTTGGGAGGGATGTTAGCAACTACTACATCCATAACCATGTTCTTTGACGGGATTTGTGCCAAAGATACCACCAGATCTTTAATAAGGCCTAGGCACTTCACCTTCCTGGAATCAAAAGAGAACATATCTTTGCAAGGCCTCGTGACGTCCAGGCCTAGTTGGTCCATGACCACCTTGGGCATTAGGTTATGAGATGCTCCCAAATCCAACATGGCATTTTGTAGAGTCATATCATGGATTTTTATGCTAACATAGAAAGTGGGGACTTCTTCATTATCACCATTTTCTTCTACTCTTGGTCCAAATAAGATGGCAGGGTGATCATCTTGTATGTTCAGGGCATCAGAAGCCTATTTTGTCTTAAGCATCTTGATGATCTGATTTCTATATTCTCTATTCTTGATTAATTCATTAAATGGTACAAAAATTTTGATCTTGGCCATCTCACTTTCAAAATTGAACGAGGATGAGGTTTTCTCTACCTCTTTGGTGACCGTTTCTTTCCTCACCTCTAATATTTTCTTCTAGGGTTCTTCTTTCTGCTTTCCTTTGTCCACAACACCTTTTGCAGGAGAATCCTTTTGCAGGAGAAACCTTCGCAAGAGAAACCTTCACAGTAGAATCCTTTTCGGGCTGACTTGAAGAGGGTATGTTACTCTAAGATTATTTGGTGGGGTTTCCTTTTGGAGGATTCCCTTTTGGGGGATTTTCCTTTTGGAGGTTTTCAGGCACTCTCTGATTTCTAAGATTGTATTTATTCTGGAATTGCATGATGGAATCTTGCAATCCTACTTGGTAATCCTCCCTTTCTACTGATAGCCTTTCCTCTTCATCCTGTAAAAAGATATCACTTCCATCCATGAACTGGTCATGTTCTTCTTTGGTTAAAAACTGTTATAGCAAGATTTTCCTCACCATTGCTATCTTGCACAGAGGACTTTTGTCCATTTTTCATTGATAGACTTTGCATTATATTCATATTTATTTTCTTGCAGAGTCGCAACATCATGAGTTTCACTTCCATAAACTTTTGAGTAATCACGACCAATAAAAATTTATGCTTTAAACTAAAATTGAGTAGTCACAAGTTTATTTTTAGGGTGCACAAACTAGTCTAGGATTTATTGCCTTGGAATAAGATTTTGTGAGTAAAATTATCCAAGGCAATTAAATCAACATATGTGTTTGAGATAGGGATTTGAGAATTCCATTGTATAATTGGTAAGATTAGGATGCTCCGCTCACACCGAAGTTAATCACGAGGTTGCACGAAGTTAGTTGAAGGGATAACCCCTGGATACTCGCCTAGCGTCAGAGATATTTCTATGGATTTATTCATATTTGGGTATCTTACTAGTTCCCATACCTCCCTAAGAGGTGGTACCTTCAAGGTGTCGGGCTTTGATACCCTGCCCATACGGTGATCCGGACTTACGACTGCTTTCCTTTGCATCCATTATACAATGGTTTATTAGTTGCTTGACTTAGGTATCTCATAGGTTACTTGCAGGTGTTATTCTACTTGTACCTTGGGTTAGATAGGGGTCGAACAACACACAACCTTTATGGAGGATTACCTCTCTGGGGGGATCTGACCGACTGGTTGTTAAGCCCACAAGGGCCCCTATAACTAATTCTGTTACCTCCAAACTTTAGTGGGGAGTCATACCTTCTTTAGCGAGGGAGGCCACTCAACCACTTTAGCCCATTTGCATGCATATTGGTTGTTTGACTTTTTGGTATGTTCTTTGACTACTAATTGGCCTTAGGATATATTTTTATTTTGTATATTCATAGGTCATTATGGAGTCAAACCAGCTTCCTCGCCAGTCCCGTCAGTTGTTACAGTTACCACCAGTTTTCAATTTCTTTCCTTCTAAAAGGCGTAGAGTGTTTAGGCATGGTACACACACATCCCACTTTCAGACTTGTGATTCCACAAGGATGAGTACCGAGACTAGTCTTCAGAACACTAGGAGTTCTTTGACTCCCATACCCACTATAGTTAATGGCACCCCTTCGACTCCTGCATCCGCTACAGTTGCAGTGTCGGAGGCTTATACCAGTACTATGGCTCGGCCTATAGTTAATGCTTCATCTCTTGCCTTAAACCCTTTTGGGGGTTTCGGTCACTCGTCGAGTTACAATGTTCAATCCATCCCTATGGCTTCTATTCCATTTTGTTATGGTATGCCTAACTTCACTTTGCAGTTTTCGACTGCCATCCTAGCTTCTAGCCCTAACACTAGCCTTGGAATTGGGGGAACTAAACCTCCATACACTCCTTTTACATTTGGCACTTCTCCTATCCCTCAAATAAATCCTAATATAGGAAGTGTCCCTGCTTTTAACCCGGGTTCTAATCCTTTGACAGTTGGATGGAACAACACAGCTTGTGGACAAGTTCCACCCTATATCCCTACCTCCTCGGTGCCGATTTCGACCAATAATTTTGGCATGACGAATCCACTTCAATCCTCCAGGTTCCCACCTGGAGGAGATCAGTCTTACACTTTGGGAAACCCCCAACCTAGATCCAATCCAGCTGGGGGAAATTTTCACAATACTTATCAGAACATTCCTTCTGGAATGATGCCCAACCCACCTTATACGAATCAGCCCAAGGAAGGGCCTTATAATTCTGGACATGGCTTTGGTTCTTACAATAATCCTTGGTGTAATGCAGTTGCCAACACATAATCTTTTGCAGGATGATGGGGCTAGATGTCACAACCCCGTCTCCCTTTTCTGGCCATGCTCAATCTTCCATACTTGTCTAAGTTAATGAACGACCCGATGAGTCATGATCCCACATGTCCCCCTCTCCCCACCAAACTTCCTTCAAAAATTCCAAAGTTTGAGGGTAAGAATGGAGAGGACCCTCATTAAGACGTCACTACCTTTCACCTTTGGTTCTCATTGAATTCCTTGAACCATGATTCTATTAGATTACGATTGTTTCAACGCACTCTCATTGGAGTTGCTTCGCAATGGTACATTGAGATACCTAGGGGGACATATGGGTCATTTAATCAATTGGTGGTGGCCTTTCTCAACCACTTTCAATTGCCCATTCGTTATGATGTTAGCCTCAAAATTTTGTCGACTTTATGCCAAGACATCGCCACTCACATCTAGGATCATATCCATGAGTGGCATAGATGGAGGCGGTTGATTAAGACTCCTATACCCCTGGCCTTTCTCCTAGAATGGTTTCTAAAATCTTTGCACCCTCCTATCTCCAAGGACATTGCTACTTCTAGGGTATCCAACGAGGAAGAAGCTATATTTAGAGCCCAGCAGTTAGATTTAATATATGCTCAATATGGGATGTTATATCACCTTCTTCCAGAAGCACCGTGGTCAAATTAGGATCCTAGGAAAAAACTCGGGCCTCGTGTCAATGGCATTGTAGGGTCAGTCAATGTAAATTTCATAGACTCAGCAATGAATTCTGTCAGAGGATCAGCTTAGTCTACATCCTCCAAACCCACCTAGTCGGTGGATGTACATTCTGTGTGATCGTCAAAAAACCCAAATGGTGACCAGTAACCAGATGGGAATAAAAGGAAAGGTCGAAACAATCATAAGGGTGAGAAAAATGGTAACAAAACCAAGAACAAAGATAATAATGGGAAGAAGAATGATAATGTTGGAGAGAGAAAGAAAGAGAAACATAAGGTGAAGTTTCCTTGTAAACTTTGTACCGATGACCACCTTACACATTTATGCCCCAAACTTGTAGAAGTTGCGAGGATTTTGAACCTACCTCCTGCTGTGCTGATGAATCCATTCCACATAACCAGCACTTAGCCTCAAGCTCTGCAAACACCGGAAATGCAGTCGGTGGGAGTCAAAACCCACCACTGCAATATGGCGATCTCATATGTATCAACATGGTCGATGAAAAAATTGATATAGCCACCTGCTCTCGAGATTATAGCTCTTCGCAAGCTAAATTTCATCTAGAAGCTCACCCTCCTCCTCCTCCGAAGAACTTACAGATTGAGAAACCAGAGCCACTTCCTCGTATTCCGAAAGGAGTACTTAAGAACTCTACCTACAATCCTAATGCTAGAGCCTCCCAGAACTACTCTATTGTTTAGGACCTGGGCCAAACCCCTTGTGCTCTGTCATTTTTGGAGGTACTCCAGATGTGTCCCTCATAGAGGAATGACTTACTCTCTGCCTTAGGATATCTTGAACCTAGTGGCTCAAAATTTATCAAGTTTGATGTCACGGATGTGAAGCCTCACTTACCTTACCATGTGTCTTTCCAAATCCACATGGAGTATTCCAAGTATACCATTAAACATGCAGTTGTTGATGAAGGTGTTGCACCTACGTGATGTCCCTGGTCTGTTGGAAAGCTCTTGGTTCTCTGACCCTTTCCAAGTCATCGAACATGTTGACTGCATTTGACGGTCATTCCTTCTGCCCTCACGATATTCTCCCTGCCTTTCCAGTACCAGTTAGGTGGGAAGACAGTAGAAGTGGAGTTAGAGGTAGTTGATGTGCCTCTTGATTATAACCTTCTACTAGGATGCAATTGGACCTATGCTATGGTCGTTGTCGTATCGTCCATCTTCTGTACACTTTGTTTTCCTCACCAAGGGAATATCGTGATTATTGACCAGTTATCTTTTGTGTACTCTATTCCTAATGCATCTGTTGGATCATTGATCCCTGTGATCGACAATTCTCAGCTGGCAAGTGAGAATATTGGTGTCAGAATGTATTCTTCCCTCATGGGTACCTTCAACTTCTTGGCACCAATTCGCCATGTTTACGCCATGTCTAGTACCCCTACTTCAGTAGGGAGGTCCATTCCTTTCCACACTTCCTATCTTAGTGATCCATGGACCCTACCTTCTCCGACTTCCTCTAGTGAAGTTTAGTCCCATGCTGGCATGGCTATGCCCCTATCGGCAACAAAGATTGTGTATCAAGATGTTCTTGACTCTTTCATCGATCCCAATCCTGTTACCTCACAGACGAACGAGGAAGATCCTGTTCTTAGTCCTGTATGGGCCACCTCATTGTCTTGTTCGCATGATTGCTTAGATGAGACTTTTCCTTCGGATGAAGCCATCCTCGAAGCCATGAATGGTTCTGAGAGACCTTGGGATGATATGCATCATTGATATTATTTTCTCCCAAGTCTTGAAAGAATCGAGCAAGATGACTTTCATTCTACCTTGAGTGAGATAGTCGGTCACGCCGTAGTTCCACTTGATATACACGACATTTATGCCGAAGGAAATATGGCTAGTATTTCTCCTACCATCTCGATTGATATATCTCGTACCCCTGGCAAGATTGAGAACATAATATAGGTGTTGATTGTTCTCCTGAATAAATTATGATTTACACCGAACTCTTTAAATAATTTTGAGATGTATTCTCTTGGTCATATGAAGATATGCCAGGGATCAACCCTCGTATTGTCTAACATGAGATTACAACTTACTCAGATGCTAAACATGTTTGACAACGTGTTAGATATTTAAATCCTAGGAAGGCCCCTACTATTAAGGCAGAGGTGGAGAAGCTACTTAACGCTGGCTTCATCTACCGGGTTCCCTTGACTGAATGGGTATCCAGCCCCGTTCTTGTGAATAAAAAGCAAGGAACAATCCATGTGTCTATGGACTTTCATGACCTGAACAAGGCTTGTCCTAAAGATAAATTCCCCATGCCTTTCATTGATCAGATTCTCGATGAGTGTGCGGCAAGTGAGATATTTTCTTTTATGGACGGATTTTCAGGGTATAACCAAATCCAGATCAAACCTGAGGACCAACACAAGATGACATTTATATGTCCTTGGGATACTTTTGCATACCGAAAAATGCTTTTCAGCCTTAAAAATGCCATAGAAACCTTCCAACGTGCCATGACTTTCACTTTTCACGATATCAAGAACATAGTCGAAGCCTACCTTTATGATCTCGCTGCTCACTCTCACAAGAGAGTGGATCATGTTACACACCTTCGGCTTGTTTTTGAAAGATGTTGTTACTATAGAATCTGGTTAAACCCTCACAAATGCATATTTTGCGTTAAGTCTGGTCGTCTCTTAGGATTTTTAGTTTATGAGACCGGGATCATGGTAGATCCTCTTAAGGTTGAGGCAATACTTCAGCTGCCTCCTGCACGCACGATTAGACAACTTCAAGGTTTACAGGGGAAAGCTAACTTTCTACATCGGTTCATAGTGAATTATGCCAATATCACTAAGGGTTTCATGTGCCTCTTGAAGAAAGACACCCCTTTTATCTGGGATGAGTGAGCCTAGGAATCTTTTGATGCTTTGAAGAAAGACTTATTATCAGTCCCTCTACTGAAGTCTCTTGATTACAATAGAGATTACTTGATTTATATTTCCACATCTAAAGAGATGATTGGTATGATTCTAGTTCAGGAGGATGATGAGCTCCATGAGAACGTCATCTACTATCTTAGTCAAAATTTAGTCGGTCCTTAGCTTAATTACTCTCACGTTGAAAATCTAGCTTTGGATGTCATTGATGCAGTCCAACGTTTACGTCACTATATATTGCTTTGAAAGACTATTATGGTTGTTGATTTCAATCCATTTCAATATGTCCTTACCAGGTATATCATAGGGGGGAAATATAATAAATGGATTGTCATCTTACAAGAGTTCAATTTCAACTTTCCTTCGGCCAAGTCCAAGAAATCGCTAGTTTTTGCAGAATTAATATATGATTTTCCACGATTAGATGAGGATATTATCCATGTTGATTCATTTGCAGATGAACACATTTTCCTTGTCTCATCCTCCGACCCCTGGTATGGAGATATTGTTTAATATCTTCAAACCTTGAAGTTCACTTAGCATCTCTCGTGAGATGATTGATGACGTATTAGATACCAAGACAAAAGGTATACCATCGTCGGTGACACTTTGTATCGCTGAGGAATAGATAATATCTTGCATCATTTCTTAACTCACGAGGAAGCCAAATCAGTCCTAAATGATTGCCACAAAGGGGCTTGTGGTGGTCACCTATCCGGGCTTGCGACAGCCCAAAAAATCCTGTGAGATGGTTATTTCTGGCCTACTATATTTAAAGATTGTATCGAAGTGCTTAAGAAGTGTCACCCCTACCAGGTGTTCACTCATAAAATGTGCTCGCACCCATCTCCTCTTCACCCAGTCATTACCGTTGGTCTCTTCACCAAGTGGGGGGTAGATTTCATCAATTGCAACCCAACTTCGGCTGGGTGGCATCAACACATTATTATGACCGTAGACTATTTTACCAAGTGGGCCGAGGCCATGCCTAGCATAAAATCTGATGGGAAGACTTCATCCTTCTTCGTGTTCAACCAAATTATCGCCTGGTTCGGTATCCTGAGTGAGATTTTCACTCATCATGGCAGTCACTTTCAGAATGAAATGATGGTATAAATAGCATCTAAGATGGGTTTAGATATAGTCATTCATCTCCTTATTACCCGCAAGAAAATGGGCAAGTAGAGGCCATCAACAAGTCTCTCAAGACCATTTTGCAAAAAACTATCAGTCGAAGTAATTCCAATTGGCACATCATGCTATATCTCGTGCTTTGGGCATACTAAACCTTGGTTAAGACTGCCACTAGTTTTTCCCCTTTTATGTTAGTACATAGTGTGGAGTTGATCCTTCCTATTGAATGTGAAATTCCTTCTCTCAATTTGGCAGTCGAGCTCCTACCTGACACTTCAGATTTAGAGTGATGCCTTGTGCACCTAGAGATTCTTGATGAGAAATGTCGAGATGCCTTTACTAATATCGAGGCAAATAAGAAACGTGTCAAGGTTCAATACAACAAGTCTGTATGTCCCCAGTTGTATGCTGAGGGTGACTTGGTCCTCTTGTATGACCAAGCCAAAGAACCACTAGGGGAAGGCAAGTTTAAACCCATGTGGCACAGTCCTTACATCGTGCAGCATGTTCTAGAAAAAGGAGCCTACAAGTTATAATATTATGAAGGGAATAAATTGTTCATGCCCCAGAAATGGGATCTACTTGAAAAGATACTACACTTGAGCCCTAGGCTTGGGAAGAATTCTTTGTATACTAATGTAAATTTAGTGTATATACATCTCTTTTCCCCTTTTATTTTGTCTTTGGCTTGCTTATCAAGTTTTCCCTTTGTTGACAGATGTCAACAGAGTCTTCTATCTACCTACGATTCGTAGATGGAGCCAATTTTCATACACAGAACTTGGCTTCCACCGCTTGGGTGGTTTACTCACCCGAGGGTCTACTGGTGTCTTCAGGTGGCGTATGACTAGGGCCATCCACGAATAATGTGGATGAATATAACACTGTCATAGAACTTTTGTGTGATGCTATCTCGCATGGTATTCACTCCTTAGAAGTTCGCCTGGATTCTCATTTAGTAGTATGTCAGTTGAACGGCTGTTATGACATGCATGATCCTACTTTACTCCGTCGATTCCTATGGGTACGTCTTTTAGATCGACAATTTGATTTTATTACATATTATCAAATTACAAGGAGTTCTAATCATGTATCTAATTCCTACGCTAATTATGTTTTAGATTGGCATTTGTCACATTAATAAAGCCAAAGAAAACTATTAAATCAATGTACACATTGTAAGATATAAGTAAAGCTGAAGATCCCTTTCTATATATTTCGAAATATGGTGTTTATATTACAAAATTGGGGCTAAAAGCCTCAATATAGATATACAGCCAGTATACATATCCCATGACATCTACACCTATTGGATCGGATGTGTGTCATCGTAGCAAACCATAGTGTTTGCGAGATGATGTAATAGTCGTACCCACACTCTAGGTACACCAACCACCTGTCGTTGCATGGCTTCAGGTAGATCTTCTACCTGAACCATAGGAATCCTCTGTGTCAAACAAAATAGGTTTCCCTTCATGTTTTGTAGGACTTTCTCTGCTTCTCCTCCCGCCGCCTCATCTCCCTAGTTCCTCCATCTATGTCGAAGGAATCCCTCTGGTCGTCGTGGACCCATGTCTGCGATTACACAAGTGTCTAGTTAATATTTAAGCACCATCCAAAAAAAATTAGTTTTGTTCCTTAAATACAAAAATACAAAAAAAAATGAAATATTTAAAAACTTGTTACTTATATCACCATAGGTGACCCCTAGTGGAAGTGGAATATCTGGATATCCTCTAAAATCGATCCCCGCATAGGGATAGTCATATAGAGCAAAGACTTGCCGCCGCCACCAGAAGAAAAAATCATCATTGTAGGGTGTTGATACCCTACCTCCCCCCTGCTGTCTCATGACTTTGATCCACTGCACCATGGCTGGATCATGTGGTTCTCTAAGAAGGATCTCCACTCTAGGTCCCAGACCTGGAACCTACTCAAAAACGAAGATGGAAAGGATAGAGGAAAACCCGAAGTTTCTCTTTCTCCCATGTTTGCACTCTGTCACCTGACCTTTCATATTGGTTAGTAGTGAAGTATAGCAGTCATAGACAGTGGGTCTAGCACACTCTACTGCATAAAACATAAGCGGTCTCGATGCTTAATTCAATGAGGCCGAATATATGATCCTAGTAAGCACAAGCACAATGATCTTCAAACTGAGGTTACTTATTTCCTGGATGTGGACTTGGCTTCCCACCTTGGGAGTCCCTTCTACACAGTGGGCATTGATATACTCTTCGAACTTCATCCCACTCCCTTCTCTACGTGAATTGAGGTTTACAAACTCCCCTCGGCATGATAGACTAGTCAATAAGTAGATGTCCTCTACTTCGATCCTCAATGGTTGTCCATCAAGGATAAAGATTTTTCTATCAGGGTCCCAGTAACCCACCAACATCTCCAAGAACCTCACTTAGGCCCTCATTCCTTTGAGAGCCCAAAATTTGTACAAGACACAGCATTTGAGAGTTTCTTGAGCTACCAGATCTTGATCCACTACTGCATCTACCTCTTCATGCTCTCGCTCTCTCCATTCCAAGACCATCCTGCAAAAAACAAATCATTTTTGAGTTAAAACCCCTCTTTTTGGCCATTTGCATACCTGTACGTGGATTTCTTTACACACAGTCGCATGTAGGGCTTAATACATGCTCCCTGTGGTTCACACAAGATCGTATACCTCATCATAAACATGACCTAAACAAAGGCAACTCGTGTATACCGAAAATCCTAATTTACACCTTCAAAAACTAAAAAATTGGAACCTAATTCAAAAATGTAATCCACTGAATTTCAAGAGGATGAAATGAAAAGTTACCCGATCCAGACAGTTCATGATTTCGTTGCCTGATGCTCCCGCAATCGTCATTTGAATATTGGAGGTATTTTGGTCCAAATTGCACTATTTTGGGTAAAAATCAAAATCATACAGTAATTTTTTATTTTATTACTATTTATAAGCTATTTTTACCCACTTTATATAGTTTCATGCTATTTTTTCACCTAATGGACCAATTCAAGAGTGGTTTTGAGATGGATTTTGTAGTTTTGACTTAGTTTTCTTGTAGATTTCAACGTCATGATTGGTCGTTCATCACCTCGAGCAGGTATTTTCATAACCTAGCATACAAAATAGGTATCCACTCCATCGTGCATTTTTTCATTATCCTTCGACTACCTCTTTTTACACCTTAGGTACGAACCTATTTTTTGCGACACAAAACCTCCCATCTGCTATAAATAGTGTCACTAATAAATGGTAGAGACTTACCAAACATGGGCACACTAGTTAGATCCTTGTTCTCATTTGGTGCCCATGAAAAGTTTTTCCTTAGGACCCAGAGTCCATTATAATTCGATACATGAATTTATGATGAACCTCATTTCTCATTCATGCACATGCGGCCTTATTCCCCACAGACTCCCAAAAATGAGTCTTATTTAAGCTCTTCTCTGGCTCATTTAAAAAACCGAAAAGATTGCCGAGTGATTTGTCCCTTTCACACTTGTTAAATTGGATTTGAAAGGTCATGAGTCTTAGTTAAGCTCCTTTCCGACTTGTTGTCAAAAATAGAAAATATTTCTCAGTGAACTTGTCGTTTTCACACTCGTAAATTGGATTTGAAAAGACATCTATTTGGCACAAGTTTACCCCTTTTTCACACCAAGTAGACTAAAAGACATTAAAAAGGATTTTTTTGGCATTAAGTTGTGATTTCATCTCATGCCCTCACTTGCAATATTGAGCCTTTAGGTGGTTCTCGCTTTGCATTATAAACCGTTTCCTAAGTATTCTGTATATCCTCAACCAAGTAGAGCCTTGTTTATATCCTTCACAATTTGACACCCTATACCCTGGAGGAAACATCACCCTGAGTGTCCATCTCCCACATGCATTTCTTTGCATTGAGCATAGGTACATTCCACTGCTGGAACTAGTTTTTCTTACTTGCGACATTCATTTCCTCCTCTGTATCATTGCATTCATTTGTTATGAAAAAAAGAAAAGATGGGCAGTAAGGGAGTACTATATTATAATTGGTAGGAGTCGTGTCACCTTTGAGCAGAGCACAAAATCATTGAGTCCTTGTGTCATCATAATCTTGGGTTTAGCATGGCCTTAGGAAGTTGATATTGTTACAGAGTTTCCTCTACCAACTGGTTACTCTTCCAGTCCCTATAGATAACGTTATTGATGCCTCCTGCATCTAATAGACACATCATTGAGTCTATGATGTCAGACCCACCATATGTCTCATGCTCTTGTTCAAAGGAAGCATATCAACCTGTGTCGGCCACTCAGAAATCTTGACTTTTCATGTTAGCCATACCCTTAGTGTGTCTCAGAATCACATGATACTATGGTCTTATCATGCACCCTAACCCTACTTTCTTCATTGGTAGGTCACCTTGAACCCAGCAATCAACATTTCTTCATTGGTCGTTGACTAGGTGGTTTCCCTTGTGTTCGACAGAAAGACATCTATTCACACTTTGGGATTCTCACCTTTGTCAGTAGTTTTCATCATTGGTTGTTATTCAGATGGTCTTTTTCGTATACCGCTTTCATTTGGTACACGCGAAAGATGCACAAGATCATTGGTTCATGAACACGTTCTTCATCCGATCTCCACCAAATCATGAAGCTCCTGCTTTGTTCCTCGTGTTGATTGATGAGAGATTCCTTAATGGTCTCCTTTCAGTGGGTCTCTTTCCATCGAATTAAGTTCATTTATCCTGGATATGGGACCTAGTGTTTTATGAGTACCTTGAGGCTTAGAGTCATTAGTGGCAGGCTCTCTCACCATTGACAGATGAGAATACATCAATGTCTCATGACCTATGGATTTCGCAAGTGTTCGACATCGACTCCTTTAGTCACACTTGTAGGAATGTACTCGGTGCCTTGATACCTACTTTCATTATTTGTAGGTTTCCTCACGTTTGTTAAATATATACCTCAATGACTGGTAATCAAACAATGTCTCATTGTGTTCGAACTCAACTCCTTTATTCACATGATGTAGATTTGCACCCTTGGAGGATAGTGTAGAAGACTTGAAGACATCACTATGCGGCCACAGCTTTCCTGAGTTGTTTCTTCCCTTTCATTGGACCATCACCTATTTGACTTCATTGATCATGGGAGATCAGATTGTACTCCATGGTGTATAGATATCTTCAAATTGATTTTGAGACTGGTTTCTGTGGGTCTTATTTGTGACTATGATAGATTTTGGCATATAACCGTATTTGTATTTTCCTATTCATGGCCATGGACACTTATATGGTATATTTTCCACAAGGATATGCATTGAATTCTTGGCAGCCATGTATGCAAATTCAGTACAGAATGTAATGAGAAATCGAGTTTGTCCAACTTGTTCTCTACCACTCCACTCCTAGGTTATTTATAATGTATTTCAGCCATTGTAGACACTCCTCTGATCTCACACATTAGGGGGCATCTATTATAGAAATATTTGCCTCACCATTTCTATCTTGCACAAAGGGCCTTTGTCCATTTCCCTATGCAAACTTGTCATCCCTTTTTGATGAATCCAGAGCTAAAAATACACATTTTCCACATATACGCACCCTATCTGCTATACAACATGCGTATACGCAAGCTGCTCCACTACAACCCACGTACATCGAGATTTGTGCCAGAAAATACAAAAATGGAGTCGGGTTTCCATGTCACGACAGGAGATCTCTGATCCTTGGCCTTCCACATACTGGAAACGTTTTGACTTGGGCCTTCAGTTTCATTCTGAAGACTATAAAAGCACAATACCGAGCTATGGAAAAGAGGAGAAAGAATTCAACTTTGAGAGAAAAGTTACTCTGGAGAAATTACTTCATATTGAGTCTGCATCCCTTTGTACCTCAAGTCTGAACACAGTGTTCATCCCCCAAGATCTTTCTCTATTGTTGAGAGAACATCATTGTCTCTCTCCCATGAGCTTTCTTTTGGTGGAGGATTGAAGTGGTGGAGGCCCAGTTGGAAGGAACTTGGTTTCTTCGTTTCGAACCGTGCCGACATGGAAGTCTATAATGTTGTCACTTCTACTGATCAATTATTAATAGAAATACTCCTTTCCCATCCTATTGGTATCATGCAAATATATGATTATTATCCATGGGAATGTTTGTAATGTTTATTAATGGATTATTTTATCTAATGTTCTAACCCCCTTTATATTATCATTGTGTACTTGTTTTTCTTGTTTGTTGAGAACTTGTTGCAGGTATAAAGCTTTGGGTCGAAGTGCTCAATGGTGGAACATTATCGAGTGTTGGATCGAGGTAGGACTCTTTCTTATCTTGCACATTAGTTTATATAGCATATAATGGAATTGAGTTGATTTCTGCAATCATACATGTCTATTGTGGTTTAGCCTTGTCCATAGAGATTTTTTCCCTCGAAACAAAAACACCTCAGTTTCTTTATCATCAAAACAATTCATGTTGTCTTCAAAATATCAATAATAATTCTCATTTACATAATTATTTTGAAAAGGAGGCTTGATTTGTTGATCACCCTAATTTCCTTGGTTTCTCTGATTCACCTGATTTGTTTGATTCCCTTGGTTTCTCTGATATGCTTGATTTGCCTGATTCCCATGATTTCTTTGCTCTCTTTGTCTGGTTTGTGGGATCATCGATCTCCTCATATTTTTGGGTGGACCGTCAACCTGTTCTCTGGGGTTAGGCCTATTATCGAGGGCCATTATTTCCATCATTCTCTCCATGGTTCTCATCATTGTTTCAAACCTTTCTTGTGAGGTTTGTGAGGTCGAAGGTTGGGCCATATCTTGATTTTTTCTCATGTCCCTACAAGAGTTAGCTTTCAAAAAAATCAACATATTTGAGTTGGGAAACTTTAGGGAGGGTTTCACCTCAAGAGGGATCAAATTATAGACCTTTATAAATTTGGCTGAAAATTTCTGCACTATTTCGTCAGGTGATCTTTTCATGTTGTTATATTGGGTCAAAAACTAAAGGGGATTTTTCTTGTCACCCCATTTTGCAACGAAACTGGTTTCAAAGGCTTCAAAATCCAGAATAATAGCTATTGGAAGGGCTCTGAACCACTTCCTTGGTTCTCCTGCCAGGCTTTGTGTAAATAATCTCATTTTTACATATTCAAATTCTACTTCTTCTAAGTCCATGAAATCATTAAACCAATATAGGTGTTTTTGGGCTTAAATGATACCTTCAGCATCATAAAGTTTGATCCTTAGGTTATACTCTCAAGGTATATCATGTAGTTGGGCAAGCAGTACAAGAGGAGAAAATCTAGCTAGCATGGCTGCTCTGAGGGGTCGGAGTGGTTGTTGGTTCTGAGTGGGGATCACTATCGGCCTGGAAAACGCAGCTAAAACCAGATCTTGGAATCTTTTTTCATCAAAGATGGTCTCGCTTAAGCAAGATTCAGATTTAGTGCTATCAGTCCACGTGGGTTGTTTTAGGTCAGCCAGCGTGTACACGCATGCAGTAATGGAGTAGGGCACATGGGCCTTTATAAAAGAGAATTTTCAAAGAGTTGTTAAGAAGTGATTTGGAAAAGAAGGGATATGAGATGGCATGATGCCAAGTAAGCATGTATAATGCAATTTAGGGTTATAACAAATAGGGCTTTCTCAAATTTCACATCAAACTCAATGTCTTCAATGCTTGTCACTCTATCCTTGGGTAAGGACAGGAACTGGTCTAGGCGTAACACTAGGGTTATTGGCTTTTATTTTATTTTATGTACAAGATTTTTAGGATTAGACACAGGGATTGCAGCTTCTGAGTCTGGGTCACTTCTGGTGTGAGTTCTCTTGGGAGCCAGGTTTTCTAGCTCACACTGCTTGTTGCAACTAGTCTTTCAGTAATGGAGTTGCCAGGGAAAAAATAATCTCATCCAATAGGGTATTTGATCCACTTTCACCCTTAGGGATCAAAACTAAAGCTTCAAGTCATTTTTTCCCATGGAAGATTTATCAATTTCATCCCCGACAACGGTGCCAAAATGTTAGCACTCTGTAAATTTTGTTCGACTGATAGAAAAATGATAGAGGTAATTGTTTCAACCTACTTTAGAGTTGGTCAGTAGCCTGCTAAACTCAGAGAGGGCTCTCTCATGTCACTTGATATATCTTTGGCAATCAGTGGATAGATTTGGTTTGTTTTGGGGGCTTTCATAAATTTTTTGGCTAGGGAGGGGAGGGACACTTAGGGCTATGGAGTCAAAATTCTGAAATTGAATGAAAACAATGACTGGCCAATAGAACTCTCCAGAGGATAAAGGCTAAATGAGGCAATGAATGTGAGTTGTAAATTGATTTTAAGAAGAGTGTAGGAAGAAGGAGAAAATAAATAACTGCATCAGAGCATTACTGAAATGAATTCTGAATAAGTTAAGAAGAAATACACAGTTTAAATTTCTTAAGCTGAGAGCGTCAAAAGCGAATTCTGCACCTTTAACTCTCTAATTTAAACAAATGAAAATTCAAATGGAATAAAAGAACACAGGAAAAGCATACAATGAAAGGAGACAAAACTCATATCACGACCATTAGAATCTTTTCATAGAGACCTCAAAATCTTCGGCATGTGTATTCAATTCAGATCCATAAAATTACAATTGAGTTCAGAAATAACAAAAAGGTTCCCTTACACTTCTGGCAACATTAATTCATTCAGAATTTCTATTACTTATACAATTTGATTGCAATGGTTGAAACTAAAATGTTTCATCTTCTAAAACTGACTATAATAATTTCAACTGACAATCTCGGCATGTAAACTAATTTACAATGATTAAACAAAAATGTTTCATAAACTAAAAGCTGATTTCTTCGACTGCTTGTTTTTTTTCTGCGCCATCTGTCTTGCTCCGATATCCTGTCGAACTCACCAACCTCGTGACACCTGGCGGTTATTTACTGGTCCCTGGAAAACTGTATTTTGTCTTTCCTAGCCACACGATTTCCTTCCATTGTGAGTCAGAAGGAATCGCATAATCCATCATTTATTTTATCACGATCTCCAAGTCGATGCATGTACCATAAGTCATAGTCGGCAACCCAATATTTACTGTCTTAAACTGATTTAAAATCTCAAATTCTATGGCCAAATATTCCACCAAACTTGGTCCCCTCAGGTTCTCCTCCAAGCCTTCAAATTTGGAATGATCCATTCTGCACTGTTTTAGGAGAGAATTGTATTCCTCTTGATCATATAATTTCCCTTTTCCATCCAAAAATGGTGGGAGGCCTTTGATAAACAATTGTTCAAATAGGTCCTTGAATTCTTGTATATTGTGTTCCATATGTACAGCTTTGGTTTGAACTAACTTGAGTAAGTTGTGTTTAGCAATGATCCTCCTGGCCCAAATGATCAGTGTAGTTCTATCCTCGACCCCAATGGTCTGAAGTTCAGCAGTGGGAATGACATTTAGCAAAGTTATAGCGTTCTAGGCCCATTCTGAGGGCTTTTTTGCCAGTGTCTCATTTACAACAGTACACCTGCTTTGGGCAGTGACAGTCATGCCATCTTTGTCATTTATTAAATTCAAGTACACCCTAAACTTACCAGCTTTAGCGGCGATAGCATCCCAGATTACATGTTTATCTCCTTGCAAAAGTACTTTACCCTTCAACCTCGTCTTCAACTTGTTTACCCTCTTGCAAATCTTGATTTTCCTGTTAGACTTGGGCCAACTTTTCATCCTTCATTTTCATCTCTTTCTACACCTTTTCTATGATCCCTTTAAGGCTCTTGATTTCTCCTATCTTCAATCTCACTTGGGACATACCTTCAATGATATCTTCAGTGTTTGAATCAGCTCCTATTGTGCTAGGTGTAGTTGTAGTCATGTTTAATACTTCTATTTGTATTTGTGAAAAACTCTCTTTTTCCTTTTCCAACTACAACACTTTGGCTTTGTAATTTAGTGCTTCCTGCCTAAATGTCTCTTTTTCTTTCTCTAGGGAAGCCAGCTCTATTGTCTGTGGATGTTCTGTGGCAGACATCTTCAGTTTCTTTTTCATGATTTGAATCAATGTTTCTTTCTCATCTAAGGAAGATTTTACTCCTTAAGGGCCTTCAGATTCCAATATTTTGACCTGGGTCTGCCAGGCTCTACTAGATGCTTTTTCTTGCTTCAATTGTCCATCCAATTTAAGTGCATGGGTTGTCATTCTTGAAACCCTCAAAATCAGACTCAGGTAGTCTGAATATAGCATGTCACTGGCATTTTTGTGGAATTTTACCTTATCTGGGGCACTGATATTTTTGTAATGCAACTGGATTTCAGACACTTTATCCTCATCTGCCACTAGTATGTTAAGTGTCTTTCTTTCTACATCCATGACTGAGAACAGGGAGGACTTATGCTGGGATATCCTCTCTACTTCAGGTAACAAATCTCTTATTTCACTCATGGCTAGATTTTCTTTCACAGAATATAGGTTTGCTAAATCTTCTTTCGATTGGTAGACCTCTCCATGTGCTTTATTAAAGACATGTTTCTTGTTGTTTAAATCTCTTGAGATGCTTCCACCCCATGGCATGTTCTCTGTATTAGCTTCTTAATTTTTGGTTCTACTCTCCACCATCTCGGATCATTTTCTCTTTAGTTTCTTCGTCCACCAGGTTTACTATCTGTGGGGACTGTGTGATTTTCATTTTCTTGAGAACATTTTGTTGACCACTGGTGCCCAGGGCCTCTGAACTGCTCCTTTTTTTATAAACACTCATCTTGGGAGCTTTAATAATCAACCTTGGAGAATTTTTTTGTGTCTGGATCTACTATGGGGATGACTCTATTTGTTGTGTTTGATCAGGCTGCAAAATGACTTCCATATCTACGCAGGTTTTCGGATTTGCCAGTTTATCAAATCCTTCAACATGCTCATGCTCATAGGGGCCTTGTTTACTCATCAGTCTTATTTTGGATATGACCTGGTGCAGAACATATTTCCTCCCTTGTAACTGTGCAAATACAAATTCATTTAGCTTGGCCTAGATCTGAGGCCAACAAGATCTAGTCTTTACCACAAAGGGTCCTTTTATGACCAGAAACTTTAAGTTAGATGCTTTGTGCATTTTTAGAAAATGTTTTGTTTCTGAGATGATTCTTTGCCTGATGAACTCTAGGGAAAAGAATCTGGGAGTCAAGAAAATAGGTAAAAGGTAAGGTCCCTCTTGGTAACCATATACCCAAATTATAGTAGAGTGCATCAACAACACCCAATCTCTTACCCTATTCTCTGGATTGGGCTGCAAAGAAGTTTTCATTTCTTCCAAAACCCTTGGCAGGCTAGTGTTGAAGATTAAGCTATAAACTTTGGACATGATCTAATTTATAAAAATGAGCATTGTGATCCTTTTGCATTCAGTCAAGATGAATGTGAATTTAGGGAATTCTTTCTTATTTGTTTCCAAGAAAATTTTCAGCAAGTACGTGTAATCCCTGAAGTGTCTCAGTGATTGGAATTTTACTAGATGTTTGTGCACATTATCAGCGATGAACTCTTCAAAATTGATACCAACCGACTGACTGGATTCTGACTTAAAAAAGGTCAACAGAAAACCCAACATGACCTATACTACAAACTTGTCATTATCCAAACCTAAAATCTGACTTAGTATGGAACAGGCCCACTGTACCTCAATGACCATGATGCTCATATTCATAGGCAATGACAGACTTTCAGAATGATGTTCGGGTTTAACAATGGTATGCAAAAATAGGGTTTTGACCTTGGGGAGGACATTCTCTGTAAATTGTAATTAATTTATCTTCTTTGAAGGGATTCGATGCTGCTGAGGAAGACTCTGGTGTACCAAGGGCATGTCGAATTGACGGGTTATCTACTCTGCACATGACCTCTGACCCTAACTTATTCAAAATGACCCTTTCTTCCTACAAGTATTGTTCTGCACACCAGATTATGAATTCTAGGAAAGGGAATATGACTTTGAAGGCATAAGGGACTATGGAGGCTTGGGCCTCTTTGAGGAAGGCTATTTGTTTCCCGACATTATCTAACAAATTTTCTCTGGATACGAAAATGGATGAGATAGTTATTTCAGTGTCAAATATATCAGAGTTCCTGTCAATTAGGGCTTCTTATTTAAAGGCGAGATCTTGCTCTGTTATGGATAAAACAATAGGATTCATGGCCATGATGAAAAATACCTATGAATAAGTGGAGAATGTGTGATTCTGGTTCACTATTGAGCTTCAGTTCGAACGGAGCATTTGCGCCAATTTTCAAATGTTCAAATGATTTGAAATACCATAAAATAATGGTCGGGTTACTTGATATTGGGGGTGAGGTAAGACGGTTTTGGGTAGACCGCTTTTCGCCCTGATGTTCTCCTGGTGGCACCACGTTTCTGCGAGCTAAAACCACAGTATTTCTCCTAGCCCGCTATTGAGCGATTAACCTTTGTGCTATTTCCTCACCCAATACGTCTCCTGACCGTCGATCTAGGTTGTTTGAGATCTGTGGCCCGCTGAGTCCCATCAACTTTCGTGCCACTACTATATTTATCCCTTCTACACTAGGTGTGACCCTGTCCTCCAAATATATCACACCTCCACACTTATCTATCCTCTCACTAAATCTGAGACTTGGATTCCATCTAAGAATTTTTATGGTGATAACACATACCTTTCTCTTCCTATCATTGTACCTATACCTATACTTATACATGTATCCGTACCTATACTTGTATGCATACCTATATCTGTATCCATACCTATACCTCTATCTATACCTATACCTGTATCTTTACCTTGTTAGCTTGGAAGATGGATTGAAGAAGAAGGTTTTCAGTCCAGTGGGATACTGAAGAGGCAGGTTGTCAGGCCCGTGACCAATTCTCTCTAGGTGAGAGAATTACTGGGAATTGATTTCCTGAAGGTTCCAAACTAAAGCTATATGGATCTGAGACTTCCTATTCGGCCTGTTGTTGAAGCCCGGAAAGGAAGTGGGGAAGTCGAAGGACTATTGAGTAGAGAAGGGGTACAATTCCTGGTGTGGGACAGGAATGTGGGGAATGAGGGACGGTAGGTTGTTAGTTTGAGTTGGCACCTGTGACAACGTCTTTCCTATTTTCTGAGATACAACAGCGTGGTTAGGAATCCATTTACCTGGGTGGAGTTTAGTCCTAGCTCGAGGGTGACCCACTACTGAGAGTGATGACTAGTGTATTCTAAGGATGGGAGATTTGTGGAAGGTTTGCACGCAGTTGGTGATATTTTTACCAAGATAAGTGTCAATTGTGTGTTAAATTACAGGTTGCATTATTATTTATGTGTTTATTTTTATGGGGTTTTCCTGTGTGTGGTTTATACCTGTCTTTATATTTATGGCTATTGCATATATATGTTGCATGTATATGTTTACTATTATTTTCATATGAATCTGTGCATTTAGAAAATGTATTTGTCTATTTTAAGTTTTATATATAAAGTTCCGCAAAAGTTTATGTGTGTATATGTTTTTATTCTATACAGTTAAAAAAATTTATGTGGCATATCCCAATTGGATGTTGGGGATGTTACAATATGGTATCAGAGCTCCAGTTTTCAACACTAAGCCTAGATAGGCCGAGCAAGTTGAATTTAAGTGAAATTTCTTAGAGAATTTATTTCTAGGTTTCCAAATTTCAAGTCACGGAGTGTCCATGGTAAAAAGTAAAAGCAATTGCGTGGAATTTGGCAAAAGCCCGAAATTCTGTTGTTAAATTCATGGGAAAATTGAGAAATTTAGCCAAGTGGTGAGATATTCTTACTTTAATATCTGTCCTAGCAAATTCAGACCTAGAATTGGTTGAATTTGAATTTAGAGGGAAGCCATGACAGATGGAGTGAGATTAGTTGATTAAAATTCTCAATTTGTGAATTGAGTTTGGGAAAAATCTGTTTCAGGATTTTCAACCAACAATGATTTGTTTTTGCAGAGGTTGAATTGGTGTTATCGAGGTGAAATTGAAAAAATTTCATAGTTGCAAAATGTCTATGGTAAAAATGGGAAAAAATTAGGCAAAAGCCCCAATTTTTGCAGTGAAATTCACGAGGAATTGATGCACATAAAAATGAATGTGTGCAGGTGTGTGCACTAAAAATGCATGATGCATAGTGAGAATATTGTGAAGTGTGAAAAATAAGGGTCAGTACCTATGTGCGCTAAAAAAATTGGCGTTGCACGATGCAGAGTGGCAATGCACGGAAAATATTGGCGCGCAAGTGTGTGCACTTAAATTTGGCGTTGTGCGGTGCAGAGTGGTAATGCGTGGAAAACATTGGCGTGCGAGTGTGTGCACTTAAATTTGGCAATGTGTGGTATAGAGTGGTAATGCATGGAAAATATTGGCATGCGGATGTGCGCACTTAAATTTGACGTTGCGTGGTGCAGAGTGGTAATGCGCGGAAAATATTGGTGTGCGGGTGTGTGCACTAAAATTAGCATTGTGCGGTGTGGATTGAGTGGTGCATGTGTAATACTGACACACACAATGTTTGAACGCATAATAATGGAGTGTGTGGTGTGCGCAATATTTACAGAGAACAGACGAATTTTATTGGTGTGAGCGCAATGTGGGTATATGTTGTCGCGCGACAGTTTAATTAATGGCACGCATGGACTACTGGTGCGTGGTGGGGGCATACTAAACTTTGGAATGGTGCATCACATAGAGTGAAATGCGTGTGAAATATTACCACACAACAAAAAAAAATTCCTGCAACAATTATTAGTGCATAAAAAATAGTGTGCGTGGTGGATATTGGCGCATGACACAAAAGTAGCGCACACCAATTATTGGTGCAACAGAGAAGTGATCCACATTGGTTATATGCGTGAAAAGCATGAATTTCCTTATGGTGTTGTTGTGCATGTTAAAAATGGGTAAACATTTTCAAATTTGTTTGCACAAAGTTGTTTTGATAGACTACAATAGCAGAAAACCAGTGAATTTATGCGACATTTTATACTGTTTGAAGGTCATCTTTTTGCAGCACGTTTTATAGGCCCTAATCAATGTTTTTATCTAATAAAAAACCCCAAGAACAGAGTGTACCAAGGTACACTATGTCTCTGCATATCAAATGAAAGAGCCCGGAGAGATATTTCTAATGGTGTAAATTGTTCGTCAAATGGAGCTTTTATGAGGAAGCTACAAGACAAATAGTGGAGGGTAAATTTTAAGACCCAACTAACTTCGAAGGGCCATAACCTTCTGCTCTTGAATCATATTGAGGCACAAGAGAAGTCTATAGAAATATATTGAACCATAGAAAATAGTCCTAGATCTAAATTAAAATTACGAGCATGTTAAAAATGTTTAATAGGGAAAAGAAGGTACATGTAGCATTCCAAACCAAAAACATTAAATGGCCTAGAACTTCAGCAGCTGTAACTAGCATCCCAGAACCCAAAAAGAGGTGAAACTTGGAAAAACTGTCCAAAATATGTATATGAAGAAACCCATTTGAGATTCTACTAAAAATCCAATAGAGTAGGTGAAAAAATGCATAATTGCAACGCAAAATTGCACCAAGTTGAAGAGCGAATAGAAAAATTAATGGACAATTTTCAAATAACCATAACTTTTTGCTCAAGACTCAGAATTGAGCATGGAAGAAGGCGTTGGAAAGGTATTGGACAATAGAATATAATTATTCACCCATAAAATTGATCTAGGCATTCAATTTTTAGGAAATCATAAGAAATAATTCTGATGCATTATTGAACCGGAATGGTTCATATTTTCATGAAATTGTTGAAATAGTTAGTTTGACAAAGTTTTGTTGGATGCACATTTTGCAGAGTTAACAACAACTAGATCAGATGAGGATCAGAACAAAGTGCATAGAATGGAATATGCACAGGGGGATTACATCCAGGAAGATGAGATTAGAGGGATGGATTCCCATATGAGCATTGAAGGAACACAATCCAGTGGACATGGAAAACGAAGGGATGTGTTGGCCCTTGACCAAGTTTTGGGAGTTTCTTGGTCATGTTGACCTATTTTGGGACTTCGACAACTTATCAAAGGAGGAGCGCAAGATGAAGCGGAGATCACGGGATCTCGGGCCCCTTTTGGGCCTCTTTTTCATATTTTGGAAATATGTAACAGGAAAGGGATGTCGGCCCATGGTTTTACCCATGTTTAGGCCTATTTTGTAATGTATAAATAGATACCTAGGCGATGTAGGAAAGAGTCAATGAGATAAGTTCCAAGTGCAAGTAATAGTTATATATTCTCTGTGCATGCTATGTGAGACTTTCAAGGCTAAGTGCAAGTGACTGTAAGATATTGAGTAGAAGATTTTGTCCTATAACCTAACTCAGGGAAGGAGGATCTGGCGAGGTGCGCACAGATCCCCTGTCCTATATGGAGTGGGGTTTGTGTGGCTCTATGCATGTAGATGACTGATTGAAGATAATAAATAAGAAGAGTTGGTGGACATAGCCCCAAGAGAGGGGTGAACCACATAAACATTGTGTTATCTTGCTTGGTGCTTGTCTGAATGCGGTTATATCTTCTTTGCTTAGTGCTTTGAGATGATTAGATAGACCTTCTTATTCTCAGTGCTAATGATGTATAGAATGTTATATCTAATGTAAATGAATATTCTTAGTGCTTGATTGTTCACATATAGCCTATTTACTTATGCTAAGTGCTTGTATATGGTAGATTAGTGTGGATACCGCGAGGCTCTGTTTTATCTGTGAAGTAGATAATAATTGCATGTTAAGGAACTGAAGGTGCTAAATGCTTTATTAAGTAATACAATCACATATATATGTCTCAGCTAAGGTTGCAGACACTTGAGTCCTACAACCACCCCTGACTCTACCTCGCGTGAGACTTCATCTACTTCACAGGTGTTGCTAAAAGGGCTGGTAGTTAGGGTTTTAATGATGCGTTATTGTAGCATTGAACCCTGGGTTTGCCCCTGTGCCAACAAATGGTTTTGTTGTCAGGACCTGAAACTGTGATTGTTGGGAACTCATAAAGAGGAAGCTTTGTGCAAAGATTCATCCTGAAATTGTGAAAGCTCTGTGCGTAGATCTATGCCCTAGTGTGCAGTGTTCTACTTGATCTAAAAGCTATGTACTAAAGAGAGAAGGCCAGATCTGAATGAAAGAAGCCTGATCTGAAGAAAGGAGGTTGGATCTGAAGAAAGGAAGCAAGATATAAAATCTTTGTGCTCCAAGAAGGGTAAAAGAGGAAATTTTTTATTTAAAGAGGTAATATTTGCAAGATTTGTTCTCTGATAAAGGTACAAATAGTTAAAAAGTCTTAGATCTAAAATCTTTGTGCTCTGTAAAAATAAGATAAGTAGAAATTTTTGTTTCTAGAGTATGAATCTAGGTATGGTTGATAGATTAGGTCCTAGCTTAAAAACTAGGGAATATCTACATGAAAAAAGGTTTGATATGAATAGATTTGATAAGAATAATGAAGGATGTGTTATACCTATGCATAGAAAATATGTTTGGACTAACAAATGGATGTGGGATACTAGAAATAATTTGCTGCAGGTTAGCTATCATGATCCTAGTGTGCAGTACAAAAGGGGTTGGGGATCATTAAAAAGAAAGAGAGGATTAACCCTCTGTTATAGTTTCAAAAGACCAGGACATCTTGCTAAGGAATGCCCTGGCAGAAGACCTAGTTGTCTTTGTTGTAAATATCTAGGCCATGAAATATTGGATTTCCCTAGAAGGATCGCTAAGCTTGAAGAAATGAACTTGAATCAAGAGAACCCTAAGGCAGATCCAGAAAAGGTAGAACCCCAGAAAGAATCTGAGAAAGTATTGATACAGATGAAAGAAACCATGAATGACCACCGACATGTCAACTTATCACATATATTCAAAGAGAAGGAATGCATCGAAGCAAGAATATGGGACTTCGACATTGACTGTGTTTTGGATGAGGAAACACGAATGAATTTTATGCTAGAGAGAACCTGGGAAGATATAGGAAGGCCCGCTATGATCCCTTCCCTAGGAGGAATCGGGTTATTCAAAGGAAATCTAGTAAACCTATGTGGAAGGTTCGCTCGGATACCTATGATTGTCAATGGAACTTCGACAGAAGAAGACTTTGAGATTATTAAATTTGTTGAAGACAACGCCCCATTTACCATCCTAATAGGAAAACCTTGGTGTATTGATAGAGATCAAGCCAGACGAAAAGAAGAAGAATTTTTGGAATAGAAGAAGCAAGAGTTAAAATACTTTATGACCAGAAGGATCATGCACTTGATTGAGGAATAGAAGAGAAGATCTCAGATATTTAATATTAGTAACTCGGATGTTGAAGCTAAGAGATCACTAGAGGATCCTCAGGAGATTGAATTACCTATCTCAGACACAGAAGAAGTATTACCCAAGAACCCTAGGAAATAATTTCAACAGCGCGAAGTAACTAAGACCAAAGAAGAAAGAATTAGAATGAGAAAAGCATTACTGAGACAAAGCTCACTGGAAAGAAGGATAGAAAGTTAAGAAAGAAAAGGGATAGTACTGAAAGGTTACAAGAGGTTCTAGAGGAGACCTTGCAGAAAGAAAAATTGCAAAATTAGAGCTTCATCGAGATATCAGAACGACGACACATGGCACTTCACCATGATGAAGAAATATAGTCGTTGGAACCGATATATCCATTCGACTTCCACTCTGAATGGACAGAAAGGCTATAAAGGTTCATCATCAGACCATTGGACTGTGCCATACCGAAAAGAACACAGTTAATGAAGCCTTCATATCCATTGCAAGAGATCTGTTACAGAGTTGTCTATTTATCCCACTGCACCATGCAACAAGAACACTTTTGCTAATTGAGAATTTGAGATTATAGCCTTTATTAAGATTTCCTAGTGATCACTACACCTTTTCCTTCTACCCTATTATAGTTCCCACGTTACTTTGAGAACCTGAGATATCCATTCTGAGTGTGCATGTCCGAAGAGCTCACCACCAAAGAAGAAACTGCGACAAAAGTTCTGATCGACTTAATGACTGAAAGAACCATGTCAGGGAGAGGACTATCTACAGGTCTACAGGCATCATCGACGTGAGGAGTGCAAGCCTCCCCATCGAATTTTCGAGCCAGCCCATCCCGGCCAATTGATGAAAAGAGAACTAAGCATAGAGATGATATCGGGAATGCTAAACTGATTCTGATCATTCTACCTACTTATCTACCACCTCTGAGTGGTGCCATCACTCGTGAAAGTGTACCCCGCAAATTTGAGTATGCTTTGATCACTGCGTACCTTCCGAAAGAAGTGTGCGTAGTTCTTGCCAACCAGGATAATCTCACCACGTTGAAGTTCAATGACTTCAACCTCGGCACTAGGAATTATTATAGTATGCTCACCCCTCATAAATATCTGACACAAACCAAAGGAAAGAACTCCAATATTATTGCTAAATCATGGACCCAGAACCTTACGCAGTCAACCCTACTTAATGTAATGAAGATTCCTCACTTTGGGAGGCATCAAGAAGTGAATGCATGCGTCAAGTTGTTATTTTCCTACTATCATGGAGGATACTTATGGTTGAACCACCGCATCACAATGGATCCAACTTTGATCAATCAGATCACAGGGCTAAGCATGCAGGGCCTCAACCCACGGGATTTCTACCCTGGAAAGACCACAAATTGCGCTCTTGCCCAGAGGATTAAGGATACGTACAAAGATGTAGATAAGGGCATGCGAGGCTACAAGGTAGCCTTTATCCAGAGTGGTGTAGTGTGCCTTGCCTATCAATTGATTGTAGGAAAGCTAGTTCACAAGAACAGATTGACCCAAGTAACTAGATTTGTAGTTGACCTCGCAGGGAAGTGCACGGAGGGCCTACATATGAATTGGGCCAAATACTTGGTGAACCAGCTAGAACTAGACTGCAGGGAGGTGAAGGACCAAGGGTACGAGTTCCACTTTAGCTAGTTGCTCATATTAATTGCTTTCATTGCATGGGAGATGTCGGAAGGTGCAACCTTCCTGGATGTCGAGCCCTTTGAACCACTGTACACAAAGTTCGGTATGTTGTGGTATTCCAGTGACATGAACAAGAAGTGGTAGTCCAATTCCATCTTCCACACTTATTACAACCAACTAAAGATCATAATCTAGGCTATGCCTTGCATCAATCCGAACACACTTCACAGATTTAGGCCATTGATGAAATTCAACACAGATTGCCACTTCATATACATCACACCGCACGCTAATGAGCATCACCAATAGTTGTAGTCCTACTACAAACTAATAGAGGAAGAATTAGACGAGATTACTAAGGAGTGGTTAGTGAACCTCCTTATCCTAGCTGACCCTGTGGAGCTCTCTGATGTTGATAGTTCAGAAGTTGTGCATGATACACCTGGACAGAGAAAGACCAAGAAGAATGAAGAAGCCCAAGATGTCCACAACATCTCAGCATAGACTCCTTCTATCTCACCTAAGAGCGGAGGTGATGGAGGAGAGATAGATGGCACTGAAGTCGAACAGAAGAAAGACAAGGTCACACCGCCAAGAGACAAATATGATCCCTCAAAGAAAAGGAAGGTTTCCCCTTCGAAAGCTTCTTCAAGGAAGACAATGAAAGCAACTAGGACCAAGTTTGAGACCACCCTAACCTCAGATGACTTCGACTTCATCGTCTCTGCATTGAACAATGATTCACTAGAGATAGCAGAGAAGCAGGAAGTCAAGTAAAAGGAGATGTTCAGTTGGATCAAGGTCAAATTTCAACAAGTGCAGCAGGAACTATAGTCCATCCACGGTCCAGCCCTATAGTTTCCACTATGCCTCTAGCAATAGGGACATCAAAACTGGGAGATGAGCCATCTCAACTCCACCAGATTGTTGATATGGTTGAAGCTTGCCTTTGACAGGCACAGGAGGAAACATCACAAGCCACCCAGGCTCTGGCGAAAGCACAGGGAGCTCTATTAGAACAATGCAGTAATGCAGAATGAGAGAAGGTTGCTATGAAAGAGAATTTTGATGAAGAGAAAGCAGAGCTACAACAAAGAAAGGGACGACTCCTCACCGAGCAACTTGAATTTAAGGAAAGGGTCAATAGAGAACTTCTCTCTATGACAATCATCAAAGTATAGACCGAATAATGAGTCTCATAGCAGGTGGCACAACTCGGAGAGGTAATCCAGAAGCTCTAGTAGTGCATCACAGATCTAGAACTCTATGCTGTACCTGAAACCCCTAAGGAGATAAAAGACCGGCAAGAAGCAACTACTCACAGTGCAGTTGGAATATTAAAATCTCTTGCCTTGGAATGCAAGAAGCTAAGTAACTAGAGTGCCCAGACATACGAAAACCTTACAGAGAACTCAGAATTACAGGTGTTGGAGTCCCAGCTCCAGGAAGAAAAACAACATGTGGATACGCTACAGGCACATTTGAAGTCCCTGTCAGCAGTAGATAGAATGAAGAGGTCTCATGAACAATGCACAGTACACCAGCAGATTCATATGATTCAAACCAAAGTGATGGAAGTCACTCAACGACTTCAACCTATGTAAGACAAGGCATGACTGTTGTTTATAGAGGTCAAGGGCCAAGGAGCAGAGCTAGACCAGGTTGTCCTCAGAGCATAATAGCACTTAGAAGGACTGGTGAATGATGCAGTAATCCAAGAGTTCACCAACCAAGAGGCCACAACAAAGCAGTAAGTCGAAGCAGCTCATGCCAAGCTTGAGGCGTTTGAGGTAGAGTTGGTCAGACCAGAGTGACTCAGGACGAGTCAAAGGTGAGTGTTGGGGGCATGTTGGCCCTTGACCAAGTTTTGGTATTTTCTTGGTCATGTTGACCTATTTTGGGACTTCGATAGCCTGTCGAAGGAGGAGCGCAAGATGAAGTGGATATCACGGGATCTCGGGCCCCTTTTGGGCCTCTTTTTGGGCTTTTGGGAATATGTAATGAGAAAGGGATGTCGACTCATGGGTTTACCCATGTTTAGGATTATTTTGTTATGTATAAATAGATACCTAGGCGATGTAAGAAAGAGTTGATGAGCTAAGTGTCAAGTGCAAGTAATAGTTGTATATGCTTTGTGTATGCTGTGTGAGACTTGCAAGCCTAAGTGCAAGTGACTGTAAGAGATTGAGTAGAAGATTTTTTGCTATAACCTAACTTGGGGAAGGAGGATCTAGCGAGGTGAACATAGATATCCTGTCCTATGCAGAGTGGGGTTTGTGTGGATTTGTGCATGTAGATGACTGATTGAAGATAATAAAGAAGAAGAGTCGGTGGGCATATCCCTAAGAGAGGGGTGAACCACGTAAACACTGTGCTATCTTGCTTGGTTCTTGTTTGAATGAGATTATATCTTCTTTTCTTAGTTCTTTGAGATGATTAGATAGATCTGCTTATGCTCAGTGCTAATGATGTATAGAATTTTATATCTAATGTACATGAATATGCTCAGTGCTTGATTGGTCACATCTAACCTATTTACTTATGCTAAGTGATTGTATATGGTAGATTAGTGTGGATATCGTGAGGCTTTTTTTTATCTGTGAAGTAGATAATAATTGCATGTTAAGGAATAGATGGTGATAAATGCTTTATTAAGTAATACAATCATAGATCTATGTCCCAGCTAAGGTTGCAGACACTTGAGTCCTGCAACCACCCTTGCCTCTATCTCGGGTGAGACTTCATCAGCTTCGCAGGTGTTGCCGAAAGGGCCAGTAGTTAGGGGTTTGTTGGTGCGTTTTTGTAGCATTGAACCCTGGGTCTTCCCCTATGCCAATAAGATGAAAACATGAATATGGTAGAGACCATTAAAAATTCGTAAAAGGATGTCCAAAGCCATAAATCTAATAATGAAAGGCTTATGAAAGCCAAGGATCAGCAAGAAGACTTCAACATGAAGTTAATGTAGAGCTTGAACATAATAGGAAAGAAATTAAATAAGGAGTGTGGCTCAATCAAATCAAGAATTCATGGGTTTCCTGATGAGAAAAGAAGAACAAAAAGTTTTAGCAGACATCACCATCACTCCCCATGACATTCCAATAAGAGAGCACACAACATCTCAAGTCCACCCCCTGTGAGGAAGCATAATAGTTCTGGGGTGGATGAGCTATGAGGAGAAATGAAAAAAATCAAACCTCCTACATTTAATGGTGAGCACAAGAAGGATGAAGATGCAGAGACATGGCTACTGGGCATGAGAAAGTATTTTCAATTGCATAATTATTCTTCTCATGCAGAAGGAAGAATTGCCATATATCAAGTCAAGGGAAAGGCATCCATGTGGTGGGATCAGCTTGTGCAAGTGCATCACATTAAAGAGAAAAATGTTACTTGGAGGGAATTCAAGAAGTATTTTGAAAAGAAATACTTGACTAAGAGATACTATAATAACAAAATTAAAGAGTTATTTGAACTCAATCTTCAGAGTATGACCATAGATGAATATGAAAGAAGGTTTTTAGAACTGTTGAAGTGTGTTTCTTTCATAAAGGATGAGACAATTAATATTCAGAGGTATTTGAGTGTATTGCCATCATTCATCAGTGAAAAAATACAATATGATGATCCAAAAACGTTGGAGGAGACCATAAGGTGAGCTAAATGCCTATATGATCAGAAAAAAGCAAGGTCAATTTTCCAAAAACCTTGGGAAGACAAAAAGTAGTTCAAGATGGATCAGAGGAAGAAGGGAACTAAGCCACCATTCTTCAGAAATAATCCTCGATGACATCCAACTTCTAGAGAAACCCAAATGATGGAGACAGGGGTTCAAAGGCCAAGGCAACCACCTATTCAATGTTGGGGTTGTAAAGGAGATCGTATTTTTAGAGATTGTCCTCATAGAGGTGAAAAAGTGAGGATTGTTCACAATGTACAACAAGATGAAATAGTGGAAGAGATGGGCATAAATGTACCAAGGATCTATTCATCCCTGGACAACAAGCAAGTAGAGTATCAACCACATATGATTGAGGTGGAAGGTATGATAAAAAACCAAACCATTGCTATTTTAATTGATTCGAGTGCTAGTCATAGTTATATAGATCCTAAGATAGTGGAAATTTTTCATTTTCCAAGAAGAAAGCATGGAAAATATTGGTTGGTGCAGCTGGCTACCTGAGCCAAAAAAAAAGTTAATGAGATGGTTAAGTCATATCTTATGGGCATGAATGGACTAAACACCAAGGGATATTTGAACATCTTGCCTTTAGGTTCCTATGACTGTCTAATCGAGATGGATTGGTTGGACCAACATCATGCTATCCTAAAATATCATAACAAGGAATTTACTTGCTTGGATGAGGAAGGTATCCTAAGGACAGTGTAGGGAATTCCCAGGGAAGTAACCATCAGAGAAATTTCAACATTGTAGTTGAAGAAATGTTATATAAAAGGGTGTCAAATAATTGTAGCACATATGGAAGAGACACCTCAAGATAAGGTGTCAAATATTGAAGATTATGCAGTCCTAAAATATTTTGAGGATGTGTTTAAGGAAATACCAGGATTACCCCTTAAAAGAGACATTGATTTATCTATAAATTTGATGCCTAGAGCAGATCCAATATCCAAGACTCCTTACAGGATGAGTACACAAGAACTAAAGGAGTCACAAATGAAACTTGAAGAGCTCCTGGAGAAAGGGTATACACACCCAAGTGTTTCACCTTGGGGTTCCCTAGTTTTATTTGTGAAGAAAAAGGATGGAACATTGAGACATTGCATCGACTTTAGGCAGTTGAACAAGGTAACTATGAAGAATAAGTATCCTTTTCCAAGGATTGATGACCTCTTTGATCAGTTGAAAGATGCAAAAATATTCTCCAAGATTGATCTCAGGTCAGGTTATCATTAAGTAAGAATTAAAGAACAAGACATCAGGAAGATTGCTTTCAAAACAATGTATGGTAATTATGAGTTCACAGTGGTGCCATTTGGGTTATCAAATGCACCAGTTGTCTTCATGTGTTTAATGAATGGTATTTTCAGAATACTTAGATAAGTTTTTCATTGTATTTTTAGATGACATTCTTATATATTCTAAGTTGGAGGAAGAACATGAACAACACTTGAGGATGATATTACAAGTATTAAGGGAGCATCAATTGTATGCCAAATTGAGAAAGTGCTCATTTTATCATAAGCAAATTCATTATTTTAGACATATCATTTCAGAGGATGGGATAGCAGTGGATCTTGAGAAGATAGAATATATTGCCCAGAAAAAACAAGCAACATGATTCTATCATCACCAAATTGCCCAGAAAAAACAAGCAACATGATTCTATCATGGTAGTGGTGGATAAGCTTACTAAAGTTGCCCATTTTATTCCAGTAAAGCTCACTCACAAGGCAACCAACATTTGTTGATGTTTATATGAGAGAAATTGCTCGATTACATGGTATACCCAAGACAATTGTGTTTGAAAGAGATCTAGAATTTACCTCAAATTTTTGGAAGGGATTATTTAATGGATTTGGAACAAATTTGAATTTTAGTACAACTTATCATCCATAATCAAATGCAAAAATAGAGAGGGTGAATCAATTGATTGAGGATATGTTGAGGATGTATGTGATGGATAAACCATCAAAATGGGAAGAATATCTACACTTAGTAGAGTTTTCTTATAACAATGGGTACCAAACATCTCTAAATATGAGCCCATTTGAGGACCTTTATGGCAGAAGGTGAAACACACTGGTAAGATGGGATAACCCAACAGATAGATTAGTGGTTGGGCCATATTTACTCAGGGAAATGGAAGAGAAAATGTTGAAAATAAAATAGAATTTAAAGGTTTCCCAAGATAGGCATAAAATCTATGCTGATAAGGGCAGAACTCACAAGGAATTTAAAGTGGGGGACCATGTATTCTTGAAAGTGAAGTCCAACAGAAGTTCCCTAAAGTTGGGAAATTGTTCAAAGTTGGCAGCTCATTATTGTGGGCCATTTGAAATCCTAGAGAGAATTGGGCCTATAGCATACATGTTTTCCTCGCCTACATCCATGACCATTCATAATGTATTTCATGTATCTTTGATTAATAAATATATACATGATGCTAATCATGTTATTGATTGGAATTTGATTCAGGTGGAGCAAGAAGGCGCTTTCCAAGTGCATATGATACGCATTCTAGATCAGAAAATAAAACATCCCCGGAATCGATCCATAGAGCTTGTAAAGGTCCAATGGACCTAGTACGGTCCTGAGGATGCAACTTGGGAGCATGAAGATGCTATGTGGGCATAATAGCCACATAGTTTTGAGGATTTTTGAAATTTTGGTTGTATATGTGTATATATTGCACTAAAGACAATGCATTAATAAGGGGAGGGGAATGTAATACCCATAGGTAGAATCCCAACTATAAATGTAAATGCAAATGTACTTAAGTTGGTGAGTTGTTTGATATCATTTTGCATGCACCTTCCATTGTATAGTGTGCACATGTATTGTGCACTAAAATGATGAATTATGCACATTCCAGGATACCATAGGTAGCAAACTTAAGTGTGTGTGATTTTGAGGCCAGGGAGCCTTTGTGTATATATATTTTTTTTATAATCTAGTTATCCAGTTAGTATAAGCTAGGAGGCTTATGTGTTGAATTAGGCCAGAGAGCCTAGATGGTAAAGGTCAGTGAGCCTATTTTTGTATATGTCTTATCATGAATATAATACATCGCTACATGTAGACCGACCATGATAAAAGAGTATGGGGGACTAAAATCCACTAGTTAGGGAAAGGGGGGGCTAAAAGCAAGGAAGAGGGATAAGCTAGGGAGCATAAGCCAAAAAGGAATATTATACTAATATTCCTTAAAGTATAAAGCATGAATAATTATTTTATCCTAAGTGCTAAGGATGCGTACAAGTGGACCAAAGTAGTTCTCAACATGACAAGTGTCAAGTTGGGAATATGCATACATATAGTTTGGATTTAGTTCATTTTCATTCATTCATTCCATCATCATTCACTCACTCATTCAACTGTCCTCTGTACCTTTTTATTCCTATCACTATACCTGTATCCATACCTAGACATGTATTTGTACTTGGTTAGCTTAGGATCTGGACTAAAGAAGCGGGTTGTCAGGCCCGTGGGATACTGAAGAGGCGGGTTGTCAGGCCCGTGAGAAATTCTCTCTAGGTGAGATACTTGCTGGGAATTGATTTCCTGAAGGTGCCAAACTGTAGCTACATGGCTCTAAGACTTCATGTCAGGCCTATTGTTGAAGCCTGGAAAGGAAGTGGGGTAGTCAAAGGACTATTAAGCAGAGAAGGAGCACACTTCATGGGGTGGGATAGGCATATGCGGAATGAGGGACTGTAGTTTGTTAGTTTGATTTGGCAACTATGATGGAGTCTTTCTTGTTTTCTGAGATACCTGAGCTTGGTTAGGAATCCCTTTACCTACGTGGAGTTTAGTCCCAGCTCGGGTGTGACCCACTGCTGAGAGTGACGAGTAGCATGGTCTAAGGCCAGGAGGTTTTTGGAAGGTCCGCATGCAGTTGGTGATATTTTTACCAGGATAAGTGTCAATTGTGTGTTAAATTACAGGTTGCATTATTATTTATGTGTTTATTTTTATGGGTTTTTCTTGTGTGTGGTTTATACCTGTATTTATATTTATGGGTATTTCCTGTCTATGCTGCATGTATATGTTTATTGTTATTTCCGTAGGAATCTATGCATTTATAGAATGCATTTGTTTGTTTTAAGTTTTATATATAAAGTTCTGCAAGAGTTTCTGTGTGTATATGTTTTTATTATATACAGTTCAAAAATGTTATGTGGCATAGCCCAATTAGATGTTGGAGATGTCACATGAAGTATGATCTGATGAAAGTAGATGTGATTGTTTAGAATGTAAATGATAAGTTCATGCCTAAAATGATCCTCGGAAGTGTTCATTAAGAAAATTATTTGTGTGATTAGTTTAGCATAGAAACCATTCAAACTTAGCTCGCATATATTTTTTCAATACCTCGTCAGCTTATGAGCTCCTGGTCGATAATTTAATGATCATCAATTCAAGAAATTGAATTGCATGACATTTTTTTTCAAAGTAATATAACTTCTGGTTATTGTATCTTGACGTGAGTTACACATTTTGAGTTTATAGAAGCTTAAGTTTCATGCAATATTTCTAAATAGCATTGCTCAAGCCAGGAGGGCCCCGTTAGGAGGAGCACTCTCTTATTTGATTTAATTTTTGGTATTGTTTTTCTTATTCAGATCTATTCATTTCTATTTCTATTCATTTCTTTTATGCAAGATTTGTTACTTATGTTCACACAAAGATAACTACGATAGAAAACATCAGTTGGATAATTGATTGTTATATCCACAACATGAACTCTCATTGTTTGAGGTGATTAAAAGAATGTTATTAACAATCCAGTAGATTGATTATCCTATTTGTTGGAATTATCTTTTTTTCTTTACAATTTTGGTTTAGCGTCATTAGTAATGCCCTTTTATTTTTGCAGTTGAACAAAACCTTGTTTCTGTAGCTAAGGAAGTGAATGATTTTTCCTTATGCATGATTATATAGATTAGAAAACTAGAACCGACATATATTTTGAATTGCACTCAATCAAATTATAACAATACATGGACTGATAATTAATTGTAGTAGAGTTCAATTAATAGAATTGATTGTCATTTTTTGTCGTTGTTGTTGGGGAAGTGCAAAAAGGCATTTAGTTTTTCTTTCTTTTAAATGCACATAGGAATGAATGCATGGGAAGAAAGTTGAGAATATTAGAGGTAAGAACCTATTCATTCACCATAAGTAGGGCTATAGCAAGTCTCTCTTCAATTGTTTAAAATAATGATAAGTAGAATCCATGAATAGGCGTAGAGATAATAGAGGTATATTTACTAGCAGTAGGAGTACACCAAACACCACTTCACCCACTCCATAACATGGTAATTTAAGATTCACACCATCAACTAACCCATACATAGGTATAATTTCATGTCCCCATTTTTGGCTTCCCCCGTTTTGTAGTAGAAGGGACTTTTGTGGCTTGTCAGTGGAGAAAACAGAGTAAAAAGGGGCTCTTTTGATGTCACTTAGTTAGGCGATGTTATGTTTTTTAAAGTGAAATTAGAGAAGTAAAGTAAATTTATAATAATAATAATTGGATGTATTGGCTGTCCCAGGTTCTACATTAGTTCTCCAACAAAACCACATAAACCATCAACCCTTCTCGAGACCAGAAGGAAACACTCTGCACAGAGTGCACAGTGCAGTCTCACCCGAGATGGCTTATGGGTGATTACATGACCTAGATGTCTGAAATCGTGGAAGGGATGATGATAATGGGGATGTTATACCTATTTATACTTCAATATTGATCGTATCTACCATACCATGATTTAGACCTACCATTCATTCTGCAGAAAATAACATAACTATTCTAGTTCGCATTGCAAATCAACCTTAATGAATTCCTTTATTTATCCATTCATTCATCATAAAGGTCATTTAAAAGCATAAAGAACACATTCCACACATTGACACAGTATTTTACCATGGTTCACCCCCCCTGGGCTACGTCCACAAAGCTTTGGCATTTTATGCTTATATATTCGTTTTCTTCAAAATATTGTGGTGTGTACATTACATCATAGATTTAGTGATGGTGAGGTTGACCAATGTCGCACCAAGATCCATAGCTTGTGACATGAACCTCAGTTACAACTCAACAACAAACTCATCTCCAAAATTGACTCAGAATTTAGGTCCAAATGCTTTATCCAAAAACTTGCTACTAGAAAGATAACCTTTTCTAGCTACCTCATACATCATATATTTATACTACCAAAAATGGATAAAAACCCTTACAACAAGGACCAAAACCTTAACCCTAAGTGGATTAGGTTTGTCCACTTTACAACATCCTACACATGGTTGGTCTGTGATCCAACTATTCCTTTCTTTGACTCTTCTTTTCCTCACATTGATTTCCTTGATTCCCAGTGTGTTACTTTCCTTTCCTTCTGGCACACTTCTTTTCCTTTTTTCCTAGTGCATGCTCCATTATTGGATCCATTTCAAACTTTATGTCATTATTTTTGCAAATTTCCCAAAATATATTACTACAATAGGCCCCCAACACTAACATGTGGCTCATTCTGAGCCACTTAGGCAGTGTTTGCACCTTTGACATACTTCTCCAACTTTTGGAATCTACCTGAAATATCTTTATCATGAGTCTTCACCTATGAATTCTTCTCAGCAACAGACTCCATATTTTGTGCTATGATGTGCTCCTTCAATATTTATTCAGCCTCCAACCAAATGTTTTCCATATTTTCCTTCCTTGCATCCATCTATGTCAGTATCCTCTCTGCACTTTCCTGCAATGGCTCCAACTGACTCTGCCTCAACTACTTCTATGTTTGCACCTTCGTCAATTATGCCTGTAAATTATTCAACTCTTTTGCACTCCTCATCCCATAATGTATGTTCATTACCATCTTCTTTTTCTTCAAATCCTATGCGGTTGTGTTGACTCCTTCTTCCTTATGTTCCAATGCTTGTAACTTTCATTCTCTTGCAGGCTTGTCCATCGTTGCGCACTTTTTTCATATAACTTTGAAACTTCCTTAATACTCTGTGACATGTTCTCCATGTGCCCTGCCACCTCCTTCTCTCTCTGTGATCTAAATTCTAGCGAAGTTCTTGGTTTCAAGAGTGCCATCAAGTCCGTGATATGGATCTTATAACTCTCCATGGATTATGTTATTCTTCCAATCTTCTCTTATGTCTGTAAATGCTCCCCGTCTTTCACATTGCTAGGAATTGACTTGAATACTTATTCTACGTGCTTCTCTATCTGGCCAATGCATTGCTTTTACTCATCCTTGTAAATATGTACTTCATTGAGTTTTATCTTAATTGTATCCCTTATGTGATTAGATACTTGTAACTTTGTTGCATATGTGTGTGGTCTTGATTGGATTTCATGTGCGACGCTTAGTTGAAATTTATATAGTTCTTTGGGTGGTACCTTGGCTAGCACCAAGTCGAAGTGATCAATGTATTTCAAAGCCTTTTGCATTGTCTCCTCATCTATATACAACATATCCTGAGTGATCACAAACTTTTCACTACCATACACTATAATCTAGACTGTCTCCTGCGTAGGAATTGTCTTTTCCTGAAAATTTTGTTGTGGTTTCTCCTTTTCCTTCTATTATTCCACATCCAATTGCACTTGTGCCAAATTTTCCTTAACCTCTGTAATTTTCCTAATTATTTATTATCACTACTTCTCAGCATCGTTCCACGACTCTTCTATGTGGTCTTGCACCTTCTCAGCCACTAGTTCAACATCATCCTCTGTCAATGTCAACTCTGGGATGCTTTTCTGTGCCTTCATATTCTTTCTCTGGCTTGTTATCTATAGCACCATCCTCTTCATTGGTATGGTTTCTTTCTACATGGAAGTTTTAGGTACTTCTATGTCTGGCATATCTCCTCCTCTTGTTAGTTCCTCCTAGGTAGGAACAATTGTTTCCTTCTATGCATTTCCATTAGTATCCTTCTTTTGTGCTCCTCCACTAGTCACTTAGGTGAGATCCTTATCCTATGCTGATGGATTTTGAGTATCCTTTTTTATAGGGTTTCTCACTTTCACACTCCCTCCTATATCCTTTGCATGCTCAATAGCCTTCCTTGTGTTAGTTGTTGGACTATTTGATTTCTGGGACGTGCCAGCTTTTACAAGTTGATTTCCTTTTATCCCCTTCTTTGAGATTATTGGTACCTTCCACTCATCTTCCCAATATTTCATAGACCATTTTAATTCCTCTCTAGTGATGTAGTACCTCATCTATAGCCAATTCTTCTTTAGGCCCCTTTTGGAATGAATCCATACATTGTGTCTAGAGACCTGGAAATTTTCTATATTATTATGCTTCTCCATGACTTCTAGTTGTATCCTCCATGTCTTAGCCACCTTTTCCTATATATCCTCCAAATAAATCACAAATATGTCGTAGTTGGCCTTCCTTTCTTCTGCGACTGAGGTGTGCCACAACATTGCATATTGTGTTGCGCGGTACTTTCTTATCCTTTGAAAAAATGCCCTATATTTGGGTGTCTCTGTCAGGGATGATTTTAAGGATGGAAATTTATTTTAAAATGTAGAAACCTTGGCGAATCTTAATAATCCTTCATATGTCAACTATAAATGTTTGGTGATATTTTTGTAAAAATATTCAAATTTCTAAGTATTTTATATAGTTTTTATAAATTTTTGGCGATTTTAAGTTAAAATAATTGTATCCTATAGAATTTGGGCGAATCATTTTTAAAATAATGAATCTTGTTTTTGGAAAAACCATGGAAAAGTAGCCCATGAATGAAATTTAGCCCCTAAAATCATCCATGGTCTCCATCATACCAATGTTATAAGTATGATCATCCATGAATGATGGAACTCTATGACTAAGTATTTTGCATCTTTTCAATAATCTAAGAATTTTTTCAATAAGTATTGACTCCAGCTAAGTAAAGATCCCTTCACACACTGTGTGGATGTTGTTATCACTCTTGTTGGTACCTCTTCCTTGTGACACTTCCTTAACAATTTGCATGCCATTAACTTAGTTTCCAATATTTTCACAGGTCTGTTGATCCTGTTGATTATAATTCCTCTTCCAGGGCCTTCTCCTTAGTTTTTTCATCGAGATATTTCTTAGGTTTATCTCCGTTAATTGTCAGACCTGTGATTGTTGTAATCATATCAACATCAATTTATATTGTCCTATCCAACCACTTAATAACCCCATGTACTAATGCCAACAATTGTTTGATGTAGTTATTCACATCCTTGCCTCATCCAAAATGGGGCATTTCCATTAGGTTCATTATCCTTGTGTTGTGCAACCCTGTAATCCACTGTGTTGGTTCCAATATTGGAACTCCTGATGCACTTATCCCTTTTCTCTCCACATATACCCATGGATAAAATTTAGGGAAATTATCTATGTCGGCTACGTCATGGTTTGTGTACCTTAGTTTTTCTACAGATCCTAAAATGTTAGGAAGGATTGTCACTCCTTCGGGTATGCACGGTAGTGCTATTGTGACTTATGCTTGCTTGTGCAGTGACCTCTTTATTGGTTGTTTCTCCTTCGACCTCTTGTTTGTCGTGGTGGATGGCCCTGCTTTCTGGTGCACATCCTCTTCTTCCTCTACGTCAGAATATAATTCACTTGTAACATCTTCTAGGTGCACATGTTCTTCTGTTTGCAGCATGTTGTTTCTCTTATTTGTTTTGTGCCCTAGTCTCATATGATTTCGTTATTTCATCATCTTATTCATTCATCTATTGCAGTTCTCCCAAACCCAGTTGTTGTGTGGGGTTATATTCTTTAGTAAGTATTTTTCCTTTGTCACTTTGATCCACATCCATCTACTCAAATACTGGCTCATGTTATTCAACAAGTGTTGGGCTCATTGGTTCCTCGATGGATGATGGGATCACATCCACATTGAAAATTCCTTTTGGTTGAATAGTTTTTTCTACCTCTTCATTTTCTTTCTCTGTGGACTTTGTATCACTTCATGTGTTTCTTGGGACTCTATTAGGATCTTCGACCTTCAAGGGTACCATTCTGCTAGATCTCAAAGGAATT
>JASDQU010107373.1:63970-81916 GCA_032191745.1 Picea mariana
TCAGGTCGGCCCTAATGTTAAAAGGAAGTGACATAAATGGTATAAATAAACATCATTATACATTCATTTGATACAAGTCGAATTTCAGAGAGAAGAAGAAGTAGAAGAAGGTCGGATTTCAAGGGAGGGTGAAGTCTTTTGGTGATGTGTTCTAAGTATCAAAAATATCAAGTCAAGGGAAAGGCATCCATATGGTGGGATCAGTTTGTGCAGGTGCATCACATTAAAGAGAAAAATGTTACTTGGAGGGAATTCAAGAAGTGTTTTGAAAATAAATACTTGACTAAGAGATACTATAATAACAAAATTAAAGAGTTATTTGAACTCAATCTTGGGAGTATGACCATAGATGAATATGAAAGAAGGTTTTTAGAACTGTTGAAGTATGTTTCTTTCATAAAGGATGATACAATTAATATTCATAGTTATTTGAGTGTATTTTCATCACTCATCAGTGAAAAAATACAATATGATGATCCAAAAACATTGGAGGAGACCATAAAGCGAGCTAAATGCCTATATGATAAAAAAAAAAGCAAGGTCAATTTTCCAAAAACCTTGGGAAGACAAAAAGTAATTCAAGATGGATCAGAGGAAGAAGGGAACTAAGCCACCATTCTTCATAAATAATCCTCGATGACATCCAAATTCTAGAGAACCCCAAATGATGGAGATAGGGGTTCAAAGGCCAAGGCAACCACCTATTCAATGTTGGGGTTGTAAAGGAGATCATATTTTTAGAGATTGTCCTCATAGAGGTGAAAAAGTGAGGATTGTTCACAATGTACAACAAGCTGAAATAGTGGAAGAGATGGGCATAAATGTACCAAGGATCTATGCATCTCTAGACAACAAGCAAGAAGAGTATCAACCACATATGATTGAGGTGGAAGGTATGATAAAAAACCAAATCATTGCTATTTTAATTGATTTGAGTGTTATTCATAGTTATATAGATCATAAGATGGTGGAAATTTTTCATTTTCCAAGAAGAAAGCATGGAAAATCTTGGTTGGTGTAGCTGGCTACCGGAGCCAAACGAAAAGTTAATGAGATGGTTAATTCATATCTTATGGGCATGAATGGACTAAACACCAAGGGATATTTGAACATATTGCCTTTAGGTTCCTATGAATGTCTAATCGAGATGGATTGGTTGGACCAACATCATGCTATCCTAGAATATCATAACAAGGAATTTACTTGCTTGGATGAGGAAGGTAACCTAAGGACAATGTAGGGAATTCCCAAGGTAGTAACCATCAGAGAAATTTCAACATTGTAGTTGAAGAAATGTTACAGAAAAGGGTGTCAAATAATTGTATCACATATGGAAGAGACACCTCAAGATAAGGTGTCAAATATTGAATATTATGCAGTCCTAAAATATTTTGAGGATGTGTTTAAGGAAATACCAGGATTACCCCTTAAAAGAGACATTGATTTATCTATAAATTTGATGCCTGGAGCAGATCCAATATCCAAGACTCCTTACAAGATGAGTACGCCAAAACTGAAAGAGTCACAAATGAAACTTGAAGAGCTCCTAGAGAAGGGGTATATATGCCCAAGTGATTCACCTTGGGGTTCCCCAGTTTTATTTGTGAAGAAAAAGGATGGAACATTGAGACATTGCATTGACTTTAGGCAGTTGAACAAGTTAAATATGAAGAATAAGTATCATTTTCCAAGGATTGATGACCTCTTTGATCAGTTGAAAGATGTAAAAATATTCTCCAAGATTGATCTTAGGTCTGGTTATCATCAAGTAAGAATTAAAGAAAAAGACATCAGGAAGACTGCTTTCAGAACAAGGTATGGTAATTATGAGTTCACCAGTGGTGCCATTTGGGTTATCAAATGCACCAGTTGTCTTCATGTGTTTAATGAATGGTATTTTCAGAGAATACTTAGATAAGTTTGTCATTTTATTTTTAGATGACATTCTTATATATTCTAAGTTGGAGGAAGAGCATGAACAACACTTGAGGATGATAGTACAAGTATTAAGGGAGCATCAATTGTATGCCAAATTGAGAAAGTGCTCATTTTATTAGAAGCAAATTCATTATTTCGGACATATCATTTCAGAGGATGGGAAAGCAATGGATCTTGAGAAGATATAATATATTGCCCAGAAAAAACAAGCAACATGATTCTATCATGGTAGTGGTGGATAAGATTACTAAAGCTGCCCATTTTATTCCAGTAAATATCACTCACAAGGAAGCCAACATTTGTTGATGTTTATATGAGAGAAATTGCTCGATTACATGGTATACCCAAGACAATTGTGTTTGAAAGAGATCTAGAATTTACCTCAAATTTTTGGAAGGGATTATTTAATGGATTTGGAACAAATTTGAATTTTAGTAAAACTTATCATCCATAATCAAATGGAAAAATAGAGAAGGTGAATCAATTGATTGAGGATATGTTGAGGATGTATGTGATGGATAAACTATCAAAATGGGAAGAATATCTACACTTAGTAGAGTTTTCTTATAACAATGGGTACCAAGCATCTCTAAATATGAGCCCATTTAAGGAACTTTATGGCAGAAGGTGAAACACACTGGTAAGCTGGGATAACCCAACAGATAGATTAGTGGTTGGTCCATATTTACTCAGGGAAATGGAAGAGAAAATGTTGAAAATAAAATACAATTTAAAGGCTTCCCAAGACAGGCAGAAATCTATGTTGATAAGGGAAAAACTCACAAGGAATTTAAAGTGGGGGACCATGTATTCTTGAAGGTGAAGTCCAATAGAAGTTCCCTAAAGTTGGGAAATTGTTCAAAGTTGGCAGCTCATTATTGTGGGCCATTTGAAATCCTAGAGAGGATTGGGCCTATAGCATACATGTTTTCCTCGCCTACATCCATGACCATTCATAATGTATTGCATGTATATTTTTTTAATAAATATATACATGATGCTAATCATGTTATTGATTGGAATTTGATTTAGGTGGAACAAGAAGGTGCTTTCCAAGTGCATATGATACGCATTCTAGATCAGAAAATAAAGCATCCCCGGAATCAATCTATAGAGCTTGTAAAGGTCCAATGGACCTAGTACAGTCCTAAGGATGCAACTTGGGAGCATGAAGATGCTATGTGGGCATAATACCCACATAGTTTTGAGGATTTTTGAAATTTTGGTTGTATATGTGTATATATTGCATTGAAGACAGTGCATTAATAAGGGGAGGGGAATGTAATACCCCTAGGTAGAATCCCAACTGTAAATGTAAATGCAAATGTACTTAAGTTGGTGAGATGTTTGATATCATTTTGCATGCACCTTCTATTGTATAGTGTGCTCATGTACTGTGCACTAAAATGATGAATTGTGCACATTCCAAGATACCATAGGTAGTAAACTTAAGTGTGTGTGATTTTGAGGCCAAGGAGCCTTTGTGTATATTTTTTTTTATATAATCTAGTTATCCAGTTAGTATAAGCTAGGAGGATTATGTGTTGAATTAGGCCAGAGAGCCTAGATGTTAAAGGTCAGTGAACCTATTTTTGTATATGTCTTATCATGAATATACTACATCGCTACATGTAGACTGACCATGATAAAAGAGTATGGGGGACTAAAATCCACTAGTTAGGGAAAGGGGGGGCTAAAAGTAAGGAAGAGGGATAAGCTAGGGAGCATAAGCCAAAAAGGAATATTATACTAATATTCCTTAAAGTATAAAGCATGAATAATTATTTTATCCTAAGTGCTAAGGATGGGGACAAGTGGACCAAAGTAGCTCTCAACATGACAAGTGTCAAGTTGGGAATATGCATACATATAGTTTGGACTTAGTTCATTTTCATTCATTCATCCCATCATCATTCACTCACTCGTTCAATTTTCCTTTGTACCTTTTTGTTCCTATCACTATACCTGTATCCATACCTAGACATGTATTTGTACCTGGTTAGCTTAGGATCTGGAGTGAAGAAGCGGGTTGTCAGGCCCGTGGGATACTGAAGAGGCAGGTTGTCAGGCCCATGAGAAATTCTCTCTAGGTGAGATACTTGTTGGGAATTGATTTCCTGAAGGTGCCAAACTATAGCTACATGGCTATAAGACTTCATGTCAGGCCTGTTGCTGAAGCCTAGAAAGGAAGTTGGGCAGTCGAAGGACTATTAAGCAGAGAAGGGGCACACTTCCTAGGGTGGGATAGGCATATGGGGAATGAGGGACTGCAGATTGTTAGTTTGATTTGGCACCTGTGATGAAGTTTTTCTTATTTTCTGAGATACCTCAGCTATGTTAGGAATCCCTTTACCTGCGTGGAGTTTAGTCCTAGCTCGGGTGTGACCCACTGCTGAGAATGACGAGTAGCATGGTCTAAGGCTGGGAGGTTTTTGGAAGGTCTGCATGCAGTTGGTGATATTTTTACCAAGATAAGTGTCAATTGTGTGTTAAATTATAGGTTGCATTATTATTTATGTGTTTATTTTTATGGTTTTTTCATGTGTGTGGTCTATACCTGTATTTATATTTATGGGTATTTCCTATCTATGCTGCATGTATATGTTTATTGTTATTTCCGTATGAATCTATGCATTTATAGAATGCATTTGTCTGTTTTAAGTTTTATATATAAAGTTCTGCAAGAGTTTCTGTGTGTATATGTTTTTATTATATATAGTTCAAAAATGTTATGTGGCATAGCCCAATTGGATTTTGGGGATGTCACATGAAGTATGATCTGATGAAAGTAGATGTGATTGTTTAGAATGTAAATGATAAGTTCATGCCTAAATTGATCCTTGGAAGTGTTCATTAAGAAAATTATTTGTGTGATTAGTTTAGCATAGAAACCGGTCAAACTTAGCTCTTCATATATTTTTTCAATACCTCGTCAGCTTATGAGCTCCTAGTTGATAATTTAATGATCATCAATTCAAGAAATTGAATTGCATGACATTGTTTTTCAAAGTAAAATAACTTCTGGTTATTATATCTTGACGTGAGTTACACAATTTGAGTTTATAGAAGCTTAAGTTTCATACAATATTTATAAATAACATTGCTCAAGCTAGGAGGGCCCCGTTAGGAGGAGCACTCTTTTATTTGATTTAATTTTTGGTATTGTTTTTCTTATTCAGATCTATTCATTTCTTTTATGCAAGATTTGTTACTTATGTTCACACAAAGATAACTACGATAGCAAACATCAATTGGATGATTGATATATCCACAACATGAATTCTCATTGTTTCAGGTGATTAAAAGAATGTTATTAACAATCCAGTAGATTGATTATCCTATTTGTTGGAATTATCTTTTTTTCTTTACAATTTTGGTTCAGCGTCATTAGTAATGCCCTTTTATTTTTACAGTTGAACAAAACCTTGTTTCTGTAGCTAAGGAAGTGAACACTTTTTCCTTATGTGTGATTATATGGATTAGAAAACTAGAACCGAAATATATTTTGAATTGCACTCAATCAGTTTATAACAATACATGGATTGATAATTAATTGTAGTAGAGTTCAGTTAATAGAATTGATTGCCATTTTTTGTCGTTGTTGTTGGGGAAGTGCAAAGAGGCATTTAGTTTTTCTTTCTTTTAAATGCACATAGGAATGAATGCATGGGAAGAGAGTTGAGAATATGATAGGTAATAACCTATTCATTCACTATAAGTAGGGCTATAGCAAGTATCTCTTCAATTTTTTAAAATAATGATAAGTAGAATCCATGAATAGGCGTAGAGGTAATAGAGGTATATTTACTAGCAGTAGGAGTACACCAAACACCACTTCACCCACTCCATAACATGGTAGTTTAAGATTCACACCATCAACTAACCCATACATAGGTATAATTTCATGTCCCCATTTTTGGCTTCCCCGTTTTTGTAGTAGAAGGGACTTTTGTGGCTTGTCAGTGGAGAAAATACAGTAAAAAGGGGCTCTTTTGATGTCACTTAGTTAGGCGATGTTATGTTTTTTAAAGTGAAATTAGAGAAGTAAAGTAAATTTATAATAATAATAATTGGATGTATTGGTTGACCCAGGTTCTACATTAGTTCTCCAACAAAACTACAGAAACCATCAACCCTTCTCGAGACCAGAAGGAAACACTCTACACAGAGTGCATAGTGCAGTCTCACCCGAGATGGCTTATGGGTGATTACATGACCTAAATGTTTGAAATCATGGAAGGTATGATGATAATGGGGATTTTATACCTATTTATACTTCAATATTCATCGTATCTACCATACTATGATTTAGACCTACCATTCATTCTGCAGAAAATAACATAACTATTCTAGTTCGCATTGCAAATCAACCTTAACGAATTCATTTATTTATTCATTCATTCATCATAAAGGTCATTGAAAAGCATAAAGAACATAGTCCACACATTGACACATTATTTTACCATAGTTCACCCCCCCCGAGCTACGTCCACAAAGTTTTGTCATTTTATGCTTATATATTCATTTTCTTCAAAATATTGTGTTGTGTACATTACATCATAGATTTAGTGATGGTGAGGTTTACCAATGTTGCAACAAGATCCATAGCTTGTGACACGAACCTTAGTTACAACTCAACAACAGACTCATCTCCAAAATTGACTTAGAATTTATGTCCAAACTCTTTATCCAAAAACTTGCTACTAGAAAGATAACCTTTTCTAGCTACCTCATACATCATATATTTATACTACCAAAAATGGATAAAAACCCTTACAACAAGGACCAAAACCTTAACCCTAAGTGGATTAGGTTTGTCCACTTTACAACATCCTACACATGGTTGGTCCTCGATCCAACTATTCCTTTCTTTGACTCTTCTTTTCCTCACACTGATTTCCTTGATTCCCAGTGTGTTACTTTCCTTTCCTTATGGCACGCTTCTTTTCCTTTTTTCTTAGTGCATGCTCCATTATTGGTCCCATTTCAAACTTTATGTCATTATTTTTGCAAATTTCCCAAAATATATTACTTCAATAGCCCCCCAACACTAACATGTGGCTCATTCTGAGCCACTCAGGTAGTGTTTGCATCTTTGACAGACTTCTCCAACTTTTGGAATCTACCTAAAATATCTTTAGCATGAGTCTTCACCTATGAATTCTTCTCAGCAACAGACTCCATATTTTGTGTTATGATGTGCTCCTTCAATATTTATTCAGCCTCCAACCAAAGGTTTTCCATATTTCCCTTCCTTGCATCTATATATGTCAGTATCCTCTCTGCACTTTTCTGCAATGGCTCCAACTGAACCTGCCTCAACTACTTCTATGTTTGCATCTTCTTCAATTATGCTTGTAAATTATTTAACTATTTTACACTCCTCATCCCATAATGTATGTTCATTACCATCTTCTTTTGCTTCAAATCCTATGCGGTTGTGTTGACTCCTTCTTCCTTATGTTCCAATGCTTGTAACTTTCATCCTCCTGTAGGCTTGTCCATAGTTGCGCACTTTTGTCATATAACTTTGAAACTTCCTTAATACTCTGTGACATGTTCTCCATGTGCCCTACCACCTCCTTCTCTCTCTGTGATCTAACTTCTAGCGGAGTTCTTGGTTTCAAGAGTGCCATCAAGTCTGTGATATTGATCTTATAACTCTCCATGGATTATGTTATTCTTCCAATCTTCTCTTATGCCTGTAAATGCTCCTTGTCTTGCACATTGCTAGGAATTGACTTGAATACTTATTCTACATGCTTCTCTATCTGGCCAATGCATTGCTTTTACTCATCCTTGTAAATATGTACTTCATTGCATTTTATCTTAAGTGTATCCCTTATGTACTTAGATACTTGTAACTTTGTTGCATATGTGTGTGCTCTTGATTGGATTTCCCGTGTGACGCTTAGTTGAAATTTATACAGTTCTTTGGGTGGTACCTTGGCTAGAGCCAAGTTGAAGTGATCAATGTATTTCAAAGCCTTGTGCATTTTCTCCTCATCTATATACAACATATCCTGAGTGATCACAAACTTTTCACTACCATACACTATAATCTAGACCATCTCCTGCGTAGGAATTGTCTTTTCCTAAAAAATTTGTTGTGGTTTCTCCTTTTTCTTCTATTATGCCACATCCAATTGCACTTGTGCCAAATTTTCCTTAACCTCTATAAGTTTCCTAATTATTTATTATCACTACTTCTCAACATCGTTCCACGACTCTTCTATGCGGTCCTACACCTTCTCAGCCACTAGTTCAGCATCATCCTCTATCAATGTCAACTCTGGGATGCTTTTGTGTGCCTTCATATTCCTTCTCTGGCTTGTTATCTATAGCACCATCCTCTTCATTGGTATGGTTTATTTCTACATGGAATTTTTAGGTACTTCTATGTCTGGGATATCTTCTCCTCCTATTAGTTCCTCCTAGGTAGGAACAATTGTTTCCTTTTGTGCATTTCCATTAGTATCCTTCTTTTTTTCTCCTCCATTAGTCACTTAGGTGCGATATTTATCCTACGCTGATGGATTTTGAGTATCCTTTTTTATAGGGGTTCTCACTTTTGCACTCCCTCTTGTATCCTTTTCATGCTCAATAGCCTTCCTTGTGTTAGTTGTTGGACTATTTGATTTCTGGGACGTGCCAAATTTTACTAGTTGATTTCCTTTTATCACCTTCTTTGAGATTATTGGTACCTTCCACTTATCTTCCCAATATTTCATAGAACATTTTAATTCCTCTCTAGTGATGTAGTACCTCATCTATATCCAATTCTTCTTTAGGTCCCTTTTGGAATGAATCCATACATTGTGTCTAGAGACCTGGAAAGTTTCTATATTATTATGCTTCTTCAAGACTTCTAGTTGTATCCTCCATGTCTTAGCCACCTTTTCCTATATCTCCTCCAAATAAATCACAAATATGTCGTAGTTTTCCTTCCTTTCTTTTGCGACTGAGGTGTGCCACAACGTTGCATATTATGTTGCACAGTACTTTCTTATCCTTTGAAAAAATTCCCTATATTTGGGGTGTCTTGACTCTCCATCATAAAAATGCTATAAGTATGATCATCCATGAATGATGGAACTCTATGACTAAGTATTTTTCATATTTTAAATAATATAAGAATTTTTTCAATAAGTATTGACTCCAGCTAAGTAAATATCCCTTCGCACACTGCGTGGATGTTGTTATCACTCTTGTTGGTGCCTCTTCCTTTTGACACTTCCTTAACAATTTGCATGCCATTAACTTAGTTTCCAATCTTTTCACAGGTCTGTTGATCCTGTTGATTATAATTCCTCTTCCAAGGCCTTCTCCTTAGTTTTTTTATCGAGATATTTCTTAGGTTTCTCTCCATTAGTTGGCAGACCTATGATTGTTGTAATCATATCAACATTGATTTATATTGTCCTGTCCAACCACTTAACAACCCCATGTACTAATGCCAACAATTGTTTGATGTAGTTATTCACATCCTTGCCTCGTCCAAAATGGGGCATTTCCATTAGGTTAATTATCCCTGTGTTGTGCAACCCTGTAATACATTGCTTTGGTTCCAATATTGGAACTCTTGATGCACTTATCCCTTTTCTCTCCACGTATACCTATGGATAAAATTTAGGGAAATTATCTATGTCGGCTACGTCATGGTTTGTGTTCCTTAGTTTTTCTACAGATCCTAAAATGTTAGGAAGGATTGTCACTCCTTCTGGTATGCATGATAGTGCTATTGTGACTTATGCCTTCTTGTGAAGTGACCTCCTTAAGGCTTGTGGCTGGCCCTGCTTCCTGGTGCACATCCTCTTCTTCCTCTACGTCGGAATATAATTCACTTGTAACATCTTCTAGGTGCAAATGTTCTTATGTTTGCAACACTGTCTTTACAACATGTTCTTTCTCTTATTTGTTTTGTGCCCTAGTCTCATATGATTTCGTTATTTCATCATCTTCTTCGTTCATCTATTGCAGCACTCCCAAACCCAGTTGTTGTGTGGGGTTCTATTCTTTAGTAAGGATTTTTCCTTTGTCACTTTGATCCACATCCATCTACTCAAATACTGGCTCATGTTATTCAACAAGTGTTGGGCTTACTGGTTCCTTGATGGGTGATGGGATCACATCCACATTGAAAATTCATTTTGGTTGAATAGTTTTTTCTACCTCTTCATTTTCTTTCTCTGTGGACTTTGTATCACTTCATGTGTTTCTTGGGAATCTATTAGGATCTTCGACCTTCAGGGGTTCCATTCTACTAGATCTCAAAGGAATTTCTCTGAATTCTTTCTTAACCTCCTCGAAAATACCTACGCATGCTCATATTTATCTCCTTATCTCTCGTCTGCTCCAAGTCACAATGAGGCTTACCTTACAAGTTTCCTTATTTTATATGGCCTTTCATAAATGCTCTTTCATATCCCACCTTTTTGTTTACCGCCTTTTTCTTTTTCCGACCACTTTCTATCTCAACGCGTTGCATGCATATTTTCTTGTCACACACTATCTTCAGGTTCTATCATACCACTTTCTAAATTTTTTTGTGTGTTGTATCCTTCAACTATCTATCTACCACTTAGCCATCTTGTTACTTCTTTTTAGAATTTTCTCATTTTTCTACATTTTTCTTTATTTTTTTTCTTTTACTCATTTTTTCTTCTATTTTTCTTCTTTTCCTCCTACTAGATAAATTATCTACAAATCTACTTCTCTCCATGGAATCTACTAATATTTAGTAGGTCAATTGTCCCTATATAGTTTCATTCAGCTACCATTCACTAATCCTTACATCTCCTTGCCTGCTAAATCTTGCAACTGTACAACACCTCCAACTATGACAAAATTTATCTCATATGGCCCTAGCCAATGCATCTTGAACTTCCCTGGGTGTTTCAATAATTTACTTTCATAGAGGCGAACCATATCTCCTTCCTTGAAGTTCTTCTTATTAATGTGTCTATCATTACAAGCCTTGTCCTTTTCTTTTTGTAGCTCCTGATGGAAACCAGCTAAAATCATGTCTTCTTCTAATTCCATGAGTTGTGAAAATATATCTTGGGTTGTGCCTCTTTTTGTCATGTTTGTAATTGTTGCAATGTGTAGACTAGGTATCAAATACTCTAGAGGAACTAGATTTTCCTTTCAATACACCAATCTGAAAGGTGTCTTCCCTATAAGATTTTTGCATGTAATTATATAATCCAATAGCATTGTTAGTATCTTCAAATCCCAATCATCCATGTTCACATTGAAAATATTGGTTAAGGCATTCTCCAATATCTTGTTAAATGCTCCCACTATCTCATTGGCTTGAGGATGGTAAGGAATGCTCTTCTGATGGTGTATCTTGAATTCTTTAGTTATTTCTATGATAGTATTGTTGATAAAATGAGTCCCTTGATCACTCATAAAATTATAGGGAATCAAAATCTTGTGACCACATTTTCAAATAAGAAATGTGTTGTAGTCTCTGCATTGAAATCCTTCATTGGTGTTGCTTCAGCCCATCTAGTCAAATATTTCATCGTTGTAATGATATACCTTGATGTTGATCTTCTGGCTGGTGGATTAATTGTTCCTACAAAATCTAATTCCCACTTTTCAAACACTTTCAAAGTTACTTGAGGCCTTAATGGCATCTCATCCCCCCTGGATGGATTTCCAACCCTCTGAAAGACATTGCAATTCTGACAATACTCCTTTGCATCCTTGTGAATTGTTGGCCACCATAATCTTGCACAGAATATCTTCTGCATAGTATCCTTCCCTGCATAATTTCCTCTAGTTGTTCCTTCATGTTCTTTCACTAAAACAATGTGTCTTTCATTATCCCTAACACATCTCCTCAGAATGTTTTCTACTCCAATTTTTTACAAGTGTCCTGCAATCAGTTGGTAGTCTACAGTTCAAATCACCATATTTTTGTTCTGTACAATATTAAATTCATTTGGGGAAAATCATGTACTAAAAATTTCAATAATATCAAAAAAATATCAATCGTCAATCTGCACTGAAAACCATTTTGCATCTGGGAAATTTTCCTCCAAGTTTCTTGGTTCCTCTCCATTAGTTATCCTGGACAAATGATATGGCCCTGCATTCAATATTCTAGGATTCAAAACAAATTCAAAATCAAACTCTCGAAACAACAGTAGAGATATACATATTCTTCCCCCCAACGTTGGCTTATTGACTAAATATTTAAGGGCAGAGTGATATGTAAACATCTTAAAATGTTGTCCTAACAAACACTTTATGAATTTATGAAATGCATATACCATAGTCAATCCTTCTCTTTCTATTGTATTGTAGTTTTTTTTTGTTTTTTCTGAATATGATAAATTTATGCTTGCAAATAATATTGGGTGATCTATATCACCTTCTCCTAGTTGTGTTAATAATACTCCAAGCACTATTGTAGATGCATCTACATGAACATGGAATTCTTTTGACCATTTTAGAAACACCATAATTTCTATTGTCACCATTTTATCCTTCAAGATATCCAAACTCTATCGGCACTCATTGTTCCATTGATACTTACTATCATTCTTAAACAATTTCTCCATCAACACAATAATCTATGCTTACCCCTTTATAAACTTCATGTAGTATCCTATATGACCAAGTGTACTTTTTAACTGGCGCACTGACATAGGTGGTGGTAAGTTAACTATGACAACAATTTTGGTAGGATCAACCAACAGAACCTGTTTACATATCACATTCCCTAATAGAATACCAAATGGTGAGATAAAAATACATTTCTTAATATTCAATGAAATATGACATTGTCTACACCTATCTAACATCAATATTAACACTTCAACATGGTCCTTCAATAAGATAAACATTGTCCAATCATCCAAATAAACTTCCAAAGCCTTATGAATAAAGTCTTTAAAGGTATCTACTACTACATTTGAGAACATAGAAGGGGGATTCTTCAATTCAAATGGCATCATTGTATATTGATATGATCCCCATTCTATTGCAAATGTAGTCTTATGTCTATCTTCTAGTGCAATTCTGATATGGTGATATCCTGAAAATCCATTAGTGAATGAATAGGCTTATTGTCCTCCTACATTCTCCAATACTTCATTTGAAAATGGGGTAGGGAAAGGATCATACAGGAAGGCATCATTTAGCTTCATCAAATATACACATATCCTTATTCCCCTTTGCTTCTTCTCCTACACTACCATATGGATAATCTGTTCAGATTCTTCCATGGTTTCTATGAACCGGCCTCTAACATCTTATCAGTTTATGCCATCACTTTTTTCTTGTACACTAGATTCAACGTGCAATGTCTATGTCTTATTGGTATGGCATATGGCTTAAAAGGGATCTTCAACTCTCCAAGTTCTCTTGCAACCCCTTTCATCTCTGAAAACTTCACTGGAAATAGGTCAATATATGTGCACAGTAACTTTGTTATTCTCTCTATTCTCTGATTGTCCCAATAGTCTCCAATACTTGCAGTCTATGGGTTTTTTTATGTTCCAATATTTACCTTTTGTATCTTCAATGGTGTAGAATAATATTACTACTCTAACTATGGAACTTCTACTTATATTTCCCCTTCGAATTCTATGATATGTATGTTGCACAGGTTTCCTTATGTTGGGTCTTCTTCTTCTACGACATGATAATAGTGTAGAAATTGTCTGAGTGTCTTTCTCTTCTAGTTTTGATAAGATATCAGAATCTCCACTTTTGTTTCTTCAAAAATCCTACCTCTTAACAACTTCAGTTTTGTATCTATTTCTATATTATCATGCTCAAATGAAAATATAATTACAATTTTTTGTTGTATCTCCTCCCAATTTGCAGTTTCCCTATGTTGTTGCAATTTTGTGTAAAAATTCCTTGGGAGTCCTTCCAATGTATGAATAAAATGATGTGGTCACTGCTCTGATGGTACCAATCTCCATTGAGTTATATATCTTCCTACATGTTCTATGGGTTGTCACATTCCATTCTCCACATATATATTCTCATGTTTTGCGACAAATCAAATGTGCAGTAAGCTCTTGCATTGATACCAATTTTGAATTTTCTCCTTATGAGTATCCCACCAATGTCTAGGTGTATCTTTCAAAGAAATATCCAATACTGGTAACCTATGAATTTCAAAAAAATCCAACTCAAACTTTGTTAAAAATTCCTCTAAATTATTCTGACCATAAAAACTAGGAGGTTCTCTTACCTTTGTACCAACCCATCTGTTACACGTCAAAATTACTCACTTCGATAGTGTCGCAAGTGTCATCATTACAAGTGTTGCAAGCGTCTCATTTTGCTCACAAGTGTCGCAAGTGTCAGGGAAGCATACTGCCATGATGTCTATGTCGTGCCTATAAACGACATCAAGAGGGCACTTGGCACATGTCAAACACTTTATTTGTAAGAGGAGGAAAGGTTAACTGGGCTCATGAACCTTTTTCCATCTGAAAACACTCAAAAAACTAAGTTTTTGGAGGGCAGCGCTCCTCTATAACTATCTCAGGAGAGCTGGCACCCACCCATAAGCCATCAGGGAGCATTATAGCACTGCAGGAGTGCTCCTATCCTCAGGAGTATTGGTGCTCCCCTATACACTACTAGGGAGCTTTATAACACTCTGAGTGCCCTTTTGAGGGAGCGTTACCTATTCTAGGCAGTAGTTGATTTGTTGAGAAGAATGGGGGAAGGATCCTTTCATTCTTGGAAGGCAGTTGAGTTCGAATCCTCAATCAATCCATGATCTTAGGGTAGGTCTCTAATTGGAGGAGGAAAATCCTCAACTCACCCCAAGGATATCTCAAGTTGTTGAGCCTCTCCAAGGTTATATAAGCAATCTTTCTCATGGTGAAAGGGGATTGAAGGAAATGGAGAATTACACCAGACTTATGATCTCATAAGTGGTGCTGGAACAGAGATGATTTGGGAAGAAAGAGACTATGATCTCATAGGGAGAAATTGGTGAAGCTATCATCATCTGATCGTGGATCTTTTGAGCAAGGGGTATACAAGGAGGACTTGACGAAACTGTTGCAATCAATCTACGGCTGTAAGTAATGTTTTATCCTCATTAATATAATTTGCTTGGCTTGTTTCTTTCTAATTCATGTTCAACCTCACATGAATTTGTCTCTTTAGTAGATAGAACTATTTCGGACTAATCTTGATAGAGTAGGAAGTGGTCGTACTTTGTTTGTCTACAGGGCTTATTGAAGAGCGAAAGATTGGAGCTCAACTCGGAGCGTGTAGGGACAAACACAGGTAAAAGGTACTTCTTTTCTCCTTCCTCCTCACACACTAGTTCACCTAGATCTAAAAGGAAGTCAATGACCATGATAAGAACTTTCTGTCTTAGAGTTAAGAGTCTAGCTCTTTCAGGAGATCTACCTGTCTGCAGGGAGATTTTCCTTCAACAGAAATTGGTGACTCCACTGGGGATATAGAATCAAACTTTTAGTTTTGATATTCCTTATAGACCTTGTCTCACCCTTTGTTGTTTTCATACTTTTTTCACCTCATATGTTTGATTTCATATGCTGATTGTCTCTACACCCCATCACACTCAGCTTACCTGTCAAAACTTGATCAAAATTTTGGGTTTTTGGACATTTTTATAATTTTTTTGAGCCTAGCGTGCCCCTGCCCATGTGAGAAGAGTGCCAAAACTCCCTACAAGTGTTAGAAAAAACTTTATGACTCTCTGGTGGCCCTTACACCAGAGCGCCAGCCCTTTTTTGCACAAAATCTCTTCAAAAATTGCATTTTTTGGAGGTCCAGACCCTGTTTCTTCACTTACTGAGCTGCTTTGTGATTCAATGATTCTTCCTTTGACCTTTGACATGCTTCCTCCTGAGAATTAAACACCTTGTTGTTCATATTTTATGCCCTTCTTCATTATTTTTGAGTTTTCGTTGTTGGGAGCTTGAAATCAATTCATTGTTTTTTCTCTCCTATCCGATTGAGCAAGAACTCTAGTACAGGACATCAGAAGTTTGTAACTCTTCTCATTTGGTTATTTGAGGTCATCTGATCCAATCTCTTTCTCCTTACTTTTGTGTTTTTAGTTTTCTTTCTCTTTTTTTATCACAAAAAAGGGTGTGTTGTTTGTGCGAAATATGCATATTCTTGTCTGAATCTCCTTGATCTGAAAGGGTAGTTGGCAAGAGAAATTTTGCATTGAATTTATTATCATTCGCATACAAACAACAAAAGTACATCTTAGTGATCAGTTTGCATATTAGTTTTCACTTCTGAAATGTTGTAGCATTATATTGGATTTGATTGAGAACAAAATTGATTGTGGGCATTCCTTATCAAGTGTTTGATAGTAAAAACGACTCTTCCTCTTTCCCTTAAATAGGTATTCATTGAAAAGAAATGATTGCTTATCATATTTCATGCATATATTTGGGAATTGAGTCACAATTCCATCAGTTTCACTTTCATATACCCTCTGAGTAAACAACAACCATTAAAATCAACACTTAACTAAAATTTATCAAACTTTTTACATCTTTGTTAGCAAACCTACATTAGTTTAAAGTGCAGGGCTTTGGAATAGGTTGAAAGGATAACTTTCAAAAGCTATCAAACAAACTTAGTATCTTGTGGTAGGGAGAGTCAAATCCAATTGTCATATTGGCTTGCTAGGATCCCCCTCTCACACAGGGTTATGCACGAGGTCACATTTGGGTGAGTTACGGAGATTATCCCTCTGTGGCCCAACCGTTTGTAGTGGTCGGATCGTATATTGGGGGTGACTGGAAGGTATACCCATGATTATGTGTGGGAGCCTTTCAATATGATTTCAGACTTGTTATCCTACCCATACGTTCTGACTGGACTGTCGACCATACCCGCCCAGGGGCTGACTATGAGTTGGTTACCTTAGTAGCCACAATATTTAGGGTCTCACACAAGGTGACGGTGAAGGTAAGTCTCACTGTACCTGGAACAAATGTTGGTCAAACTCACTCGGGCTCCTTGGAGGGTAAATACACAATTACTGCGTGGAAGCTTGCACCAAGGCGTAAGTCCGTTAAGCAGGTCACCAACGTAACTGATCCACCCGCTCTATCCCCTCCCCTTGCTATTTTGATCTCGCGACATTGGGTTTCATCACAAACTAGTGGTTTCATCATAGGAAGGTTTGTTTGATTGATTGCTTCTCAGATTCGTAGTTTGTGTTGTTTGTTTTACTTAGTGAACCTTAGGTCAAGTTAGTGTTAATGGCATTGAATCCTGGGAGTACCAATGGAGGAACCCCTTCTCCTTGGGAACCTTATACCTTTCCTTCATTTGGAAAATTTAGTCTTCCATATTTTTCCACACTGAGACTTCGGAGACTCACTATCGGATTACCAGTTTGGTTGTTCCCCACTCTAGTGATCCTGAATCCTCCCAATGTTTTAGTTGCACCTAATACTGTAGACATCAGTACACCACCCACACATCAAACTCACGTCAAATTTTCACCTTCTTTGCCCATTAAGTCTCCTTCCATTTCTCCTTCTTCACCTAGTGAAAGCTCTAAAGCAAGTAGCTAGGTTGATTAGAAGAAGAAGAAACAGAAAGAGAAGAAGAAGAAGAACCTGAAAAGGACAAAGGCCCCAACTACATCAGATGTTGTCTCTAAGAAACCAATTACCATTAATAATACTAAGAGTGTTGATGAGGTCAACAATATTAAAATGAAGAATCAAAAACCCGAATTCCATTGCAGTCTTTGTAAGGGTGACCACTTTATGAAGGATTGCCCTGGTCTGTTAAGGTCCTAACCCGCACATAGGTAGATCAATGTATTCGGATGTAATAAAGTTCAATATTAATAAGACCTTTCAATAAAATAGAATAAGGCGGATGTAAGAAGACCTAATAGAAGCCTCCGCTTCTAGAAGGATCTTCCTCTAGATGCTTCTTTTTAGTATAAATAGGAGTCGAGGGTATTGAGAACCCTAGCTGGGAGATTATTGTAACAGAGCGCTACTCGATTGG
>JASDQU010107374.1:13287-50202 GCA_032191745.1 Picea mariana
TGGTGTGAGATTTGATTACTAGTTGGCCTTAGGATTTGTTTTTTATATATTGAATCTTGAGTTGTCGTGGAGCCATACCAACTTCCCCGCAGGTCTCACCACTTGTTACAATTACCATCACATTTTGATTCTTTTCCTTCTAAAAGGCGTAGAGTTATTAAAAGTGGTACACACACCTCCACTTATTAGACTTGTGATTCTACAAGGATGAGTACTGAACTGAGTCATCAAGATACTGGGATACCTTTGACTCCCACACCTACTATAGTTAATGGTACCCCTTTGACTCCTTCAACCACATTGGTTGTAGTGTCGGAGGCACCTATTATCGTTGCTGCTCGTCCTATAGTGAATAATCAACCTATAGCCATGAACCCTTTTGGGTCTCTTGGACATTCACCGGGCTACAATGTTCATTCCATCCTGATGACCTCTAGTCCTTTTTCCTATGGTATTCCGAATTTTACATCACAGTTTTCAAACTCCATCCCAACCGTTGGCCCTAATGCTAGAATTTGACTCGGGGGCACATATCCTCCTTATTATCCTTTCTCATTTGGTGGCACTCATGTCCCTCAAACGACTCCTACCATGGGAGTATTTACTCCTTTTAATCCCGAGTATAATCATGTTGCTTCTAGATGGAGTAACTAACTTGGCAGCCAAGATTCTTCTCAAGTTTCATCCTTTACACTCACCTCCTCAGTGACGATTCTAACCAACATGTTTGGCATGGATAATCCACCTTTATCCTCCAGATTCACACATGGAGGAGGTCAATTTCACACCTTGAAAAACCCCCAACTTGGGTACACTCCGACTGGGGGAATTTTTTATAACCCTCATCTGAACATTCCTATTGGAATGATGCCCAACCAACCCCTTATGAATCATCCTAGAGGAGGGTCTTACAATTCTAGATAGGGCCATGGTGCTTACCAAAACCCTGGATGGGTTGCAATTCCCCAACCACAATCTTTCCAAGGAGCTTGGGGACATATGCTGCAACCCCGTCTCCCTTTTCTAGCCACTCTCAGTCTGACAGAGTTGTCTAATTTGATGAAAAACCCTGTGTGTCATGATACTACATGCCCCCCCGTTCCCACCAAGATTCCTTCAGATATTCCAAAATTCGAAGGCAAGAATGGCGAGGATCCTGGTGATCACGTTACAACCTTTCACCTATGGTGCTCTTGGAATTCCCTTAACAACGATTCCATTCAGTTAAGATTGTTTCAACGCACCTTCACGGGGCTTTCTATGAAATGGTATATCCAACTACCTAGGGGGCATACATGACCTTTATTTAGATGGTTTTAGTCTTCCTTAATGACTTCCAGTTGCTAGTTCATTACGATGTTGGCCTAAAATTTTTGTCGACCTTACACTAGGATAAATCCACTCATATCTTGGATCACATCCAAGAGTGGTGTAGATAGAAGAGGTTGATCAAGACCTGCATACCCCCATAATTCCTGTTAGAATGGTTCCATAAGTCTCTACAACCTTATATTTCAAAGGATGTTTCTACATCTGGGGTTACATCTGAGGAAGAAGTGATTTTCAAATCCCAACAATTAGATCTTATATATGCTTAGTCTGGGATGTTATACGAGATTCTTCCTAATGCATCGAGGTCAAACTATGACCCTAGACAAAATCTCGAGCCTCATGCTGATGGCACTATAGGCTCTGCCAATGTGAAATCTGCAGACTCGATGTCAAGCCATTTGAAAGAGTTATCTCTAAACCAGTTTGTAGGAGGGTCAACTTTGTATATGTCTTCCAATCCCACTCAGTTGGCATATGTACATTCCATCCAATCATTGACCGAGCCAAATGGTAACCAACAACCAGGATGGAATAAGAAGAAAGGACGTAATACCAATTGTAAGGGTGGGAAGAATAATAATAAACCCAAGGAAAATGGTAATAATGAGAAGATGAATAATAATGACAGTGAGGGAAAGAAAGAAAGGTGTAAGGTGAAATTTCTCTGTAAACTTTGTACAAATGATCACCTTACTCATTTATGCCCCAAATTTGCGAAAGCTGCGAAGCTCTTATCTCTGTCGCCCACCATGCGGATGAATCCTTTTTCACATAACCATCACATGGCCTTGAGCTCCTCAAATGACGAAAATGTGGCGAGTGGGAGTCAAAACCCACTGGCAAGAGACAATGATCGTTTATGCATCAATATGGTCAAATATGAGGTTAATGTAGCCACCCAATCTCACGATTATAGTTCTCCACAAATTGTACCTGGTTTAGATTCTCCTCCTCCTCCGGAGACGCCCTTACACATTGAAAAACCAGAGCCACTGCCTCATATTCCGCAAAGAGTACTCAAGCGCTCTACCCACAATCCTAATGCTGGAGCCACCCAAAATTAATATATTGTTGAGGACCTGGGTCAAACCCCTTGTTCGATGTCGGCCCTAAAGGTACTCCAAACGTGTCTTTCACAAAGGAATGTCTTTATATTTGCATTAGGATCTCTAGATCCTAGTGGCTCGAAAGTTATCAAGTTTGACATCACAGATGTGAAGCCTCACTTGACTTACCATGTGGCATTCCAAATCCATGTGGGTTACTAAAAGTATACCATCAAGCGTAATGTTGTTGATGAAGGTGCTACAACATGTGTGATGTCCCTGGTCTGTTGGAAAGCCCTTGGCTCTCCAACTCTCTCTTAGTATACAACCATGTTGACTTCTTTTGACAGTCATTCCTTTTTCCCTCATGGTATTCTTTCTGCCTTTCCGGTCCAGTTAGGTGGGAAGATGATAGAAGTGGATGTTGAGTTGGTTGACGTGCCCCTCAATTATAACTTATTACTAGGATGCAATTGGACTTACGCTATGACTGCAATTGTATCGTTTGTCTTTCGTACTCTTTGTTTTCCTCACGATGGGAAGATCGTGATGATCGATCAATTGTCCTTTGCATATGATAGCCCCAATGCATCTGTTGGACCATCGATCCCTGTGGTCAATGATTCTCAGCCATCAACTAAGAATATCAGTGTCAGAATGTATTCATCCCTTATGGGTACCTTTGACTTCATGGCATCGGTTCACCATATTTACGCCATGTCCCCTAGGCCCGTTTCATTAGAGAGGTATGTTCTTTTCTTCACTTCCTATTTTAACGATCCTTGGACCCTACCTTCCTCGAATGTGTCTTGTGAAGGTCAGTCACATGCTAGAATGTCCATGCCACTATCGATAGAAGAGATAGTGTATCAATTTGTTCATGACTCTTCCACCGATCTCGATCCTTTTACCTCGCAGACGGACGAGGATGATCTTGTTCTTGAGCCCATATGGGCCACTTCGTCGTCTTGTTCACATGACTGCCCCAATGATACTTTCCCTTGGATGAAGCTATCATTGAGGCCATGAATGGTTCTGACAAAACTTGGGATGATATGCATCATCACTCTCATTTTCTTCCAGATATTGCTAGAATCGAACAAGGTGACTTTAGATCTACTCTGAGCAAGATAGTCGGTCACATCGTAGTTCCTCTTGATACGAACATCATTTATACCGAAGGAAACATGGAGAGTATCTCCCCTACCTCCACGATCTATATCTATCGTACCCATAGCAAGATTGAAAATGTACACATTGGTGTAGATTGTTCGCCAAAAGAAATCTGATCTACACCGAACTCTTCAAGTAATTCCGAGATGTATTCGCTTGGTCATATGAAGAGATGCCAAGAATCGACCCTCGAATTTTCGAACATGAGACTAAAAATTACTTGGATTCTAAGTCTATTCGACAACGCCTTAGAGCTATCAATCCCCAGAAGGCCCATGCTATTAAGGCAGAAGTAGAGAAACTACTTAATGCTGGCTTCATCTACCCGGTTCCCTTGCTTGAATGGGTATCCAATCCCATTCCTATAAATAAGAAGCAAGAAACCATCCGTGTATGCATGGATTTTCATGACCTGAACAAAGCTTATCCTAAGGACAACTTCTCGACACCTTTCATCGATCAAATCCTCGATGAGTGTCCGAGAAGATTTTTTTTTTCTTTCATGGAAGGATTTTTAGGGTATAAGCAAATTCAAATTAAACCCGAGGATCAACATAAGATGACATTTATTTGTCCTTGGGGTACTTTCACATACCAAAAGATGCCTTTCCGCCTTAAAAATTCCAGAACAACCTTCCAACATGCTATGAACTTCACATTCCACGATCTTAAGCATATAGTCGAAGCTTATATTGACGATCTTGCTGCTCACTCTCATAAGAGAGTGGATCACCCAAAGCACCTTCGACTAGTTTTTGAAAGATGTCATCATTTCCGCATCCCATTGAACCCTCATAAATGCATATTTTGCATTAGGTCAAGACATCTTCTAGGATTTTTAGTCTCTGAGACTGAGATCATGGTAGATTCGTTAAAGGTTGAGGAAATACTTCGATTACCTCCCTCACGCACTATTTGACAACTTCAAGGTTTACAGTGGAAAGCTAACGTTTTAAGTTGGTTTATAGTGAACTATTCCAATATTACTAAGGTTTTCATGTGTCTCTTGAAGAAGGACACCCCTTTTATCTGGGATGAGCGAGCCCATGAATCCTTTGATGCTTTGAAGAAATCCTTGGCATCGACACCTATGGTGAAGTCTCCTGACTATAGTAGATATTACTTGCTTTATGTCGTCACGTTTGAAGAGATGATTGATATGGTATTGGTTCAGGAGGATGATGAGATCCACGAGCATGTCATTTACTATCTTAGTCGAAACTTATCAGTCCTGAGCTCAAATATTCTCACGTTGAAAAGCTAGCTTTGGTTGTCGTTCACGCAGTCCAACGATTACACCATTACATATTGCTTTGAAAAACTACTATGGTTGCCGATGTCAATACATTTCAATACGTCCTTACCAGGTGTATCATAGGGGGGAAATACAATAAATGGATTGTCATTTTACAAGAATTCGATCTAGATTTCACTTCTACGAAATCCAAGAAATCATTGATCTTTGCAGAGTTAATATCTAACTTCCCATGATTGGACGAGGATGTTATTCATGTTGATTCTTTTGTGTATGAACACATTTTCCTTGTCTCATCATCCGACCCTTGGTATGGAGACACTGTTCTCTATCTTCAAACTTTGAAGTTCCCTTAGCATCTCTCGCGAGATGACCGACGACGTATATAATACCAAGCTAAGAATTACCTTATCGTCGAAGACACTCTGTATCGTCGAGGAATAAACAATACCTTACGTTGTTTTTTAACTCATGAAGAAGCCAAGTCGGTTCTAAATGATTTTCATAGTGGGGCTTGTGGTGGTCATCTATCCAGGCTTGCGACAACCAAGAAAATTTTGCAAGCCGATTATTTTTGGCTATCTATATTTAAATATGGAATTGAAGCAGTTAAGAAGTGTCACCCATGCCAGGTGTTCACTTGAAAAATATGCTCGCATCCAACCCCTCTCCATCCAGTCATTATTGTTTGTCCCTTCACCAAGTGGGGGGTGGAATTTGTGGATTGCAACCCAACTTCGGATTGGGGGCATCAACTTATTATCGTGGCCGTAGAATAATTTACTAAATGGGTCAAGGACATGCCTATAGTTAAATCCGATGGAAATACTGTTGCCTTCTTTGTATTCAATCAAATTATCGCCAGATTCATAATCTCGAGTGAGGTTGTCACTGATCATGGAAGTCACTTTCAAAATGAAATGATGGAAGAGCTAGCATCCAAACTAGTGTTTAATCATGGTATTTATTCCCCTTACTACCCCTAGGAAAATGGATAGGTAGAGGCCGTAAACAAGTCTCTCAAGACCATTTTGCAGAAAACTATCAACTAGAGCAAATCTGACTGGCATATCATGTTGTATCTCGCACTTTGGGCACACCAAACCTCGGTCAAGACTGCCACTGGTTTTTCTCATTTCCAGTTAGTACATAGTGTGGATTCGATCGTACCTATTGAATGCAAAATCCCTTCTCTTATATTGGTAGTTTTTCTCCTACCTAACACTTTCAATCTTGAATGACACCTCGTGCACCTAGAGATCCTTGACGAGTAGCATCGAGATGCCTATATGACTATCAAAGTGAATAAAAGACGTGTCAAGGTCCAATACAATAATTGTGTCTGTTTGCGGTTGTACGTTGAGGGTGACTTGGTCCTTTTATATGATCAAGCCAAAGAACCACTGGGGGCAAACAAGTTCAAACCCATGTGGCACTGTCCCTATATCGTGCAACGTGTCTTAGAAAATGGAGCCTATGAATTAGAATATTATGAAGGGAACATGTTGGTTGAGCCCAGGAATGGGATCTACTTGAAAAGATATTACATTTGATCCCCAGGCTTAGGTGTATATATTTTCTCTTTATTTTTTGTCTTCAGCTTGCTTATCAAGTTTTCCCTTGGTTGGCAAATGTCAATGGAGCCTTCAGTTTACTTAGGATTCGCAAATGGAGCCAGTCGTCATACACGAAACTTGGCTTTCGCTGCTTGGGTTGTTTACTCACCCGAGGGTCTATTGGTGTCTTCGAGTGGCGTATGCCTAAGGCCATCCATGAATAATGTGGCCGAATATAGCGTCATTATAGAAATTTTGCGCGATTCTATTTCACATGGTATTTTCTCTTTAGAGGTTTGCGTAGATTCCCAATTAGTATTATGTCAGTTGAACATCAGTTACCATGTGTGTGACCCTACATTAATCTGACGATTCCTACGGGTACGCCTTTTAGAACGAAAATTTGATTTTATTACTTATCATCAAATACCTAGGAGTTCTAATTATGTATCTGATGCATATGCTAATTTTGTTTTATATTGGCATTTGTCACATAACCAAAGCAAATAAAACATTCTCATCAATGTACACATTGTAACATAAGTAAAGCCGAAGAACCATGTTTTTATATATATTTCAAAAAATATGATGTCTATAGTAAAAAATTGGGGCTAACACCCTCAATACACATATACAACCCATAATACAAATGTCATGACATCTATGCATGTGGTGTTGGATGAGTGTCATGATAGAAAATTATGGCGTTTGTAAGATGCTGCAAGATTCGCACCCAAGCTCTGGGAATGCCTACCACCTGCCGGTCCATAACCTCTGGTAGATCCTCCACCTGAACCATTATAATCCTTTGTGTCAAATGAGATAGGTTTCCCTTCACGTTTTGAAAGACTCTCTCTTCTTCTCCTCCCACCGCCTCATATCCTCAGTGCCTACGACGATGTCATGGAAGCCCGTCCAATCGTCGTGGACCTATGTATGTGTCACATATATGTCTAATTAGTACTTAAACATCATCCAAAAATATTTTTGTTTTCCTATACAAAAATACAAAAAAATGAAATATTTAAAAAAAAATTGACATACCTATGTCCCCGTAGGCGGTCCCTGGTGGTAATGGCATGTCAGGGTTCCCTTTGAAGTCGATCACTGTGTAGGGGTAGTCATCCAGAGAAATGACTTGTCGTCTCCACCAATAAAATAAATCATCGTTGTAGGGTGTGGGCACCCTACCTCCCCCCTGTCGTATCATCACCTTGGTCCACCGTGCCATAGCTGGATCGCAAGCTCCTCATGGAATGATCACAACTCTAGGTCCCAAACCTGTAACCCGCTCAAAGAAAAAGATACAGAAGATATAAGTGAACCCAAAGTTCCTCTTACCACCCTGTTTGCATTCTGTCAACTGGCTCTTCATGTTATCCAATAGTGAGGTGCACCAGTCGTACATTGTGGGTCTCAAGCACTCTACAGAGTAGAAACAAAGTGGCCTCTATTACTAGTGCAACGAGGTCGATCCTGTGATATGTGTCAAAATGAGGACAACAATCTTGAGGCTTAGATTTTTTATCGCTCGGATGGGGAGTTGACTCTCGACCTTCTCGGTCCCTACAATGCAATGAGAATGTTTGTATTCTTCTATCTTCATACCGGTCCCAGCTCCCCGAGCTTTGAGGTTTACCACCTCACCTCAATGCGACAACTATGTCAAGAAATAAATATCCTCGACTTCAATCCTTAATGGTTTCCCATCAAGGTTGAATCTCTCACTGTCTAGATCCTAGTAATCCGCGAACAACTATAGTAGTCTCACTTGGGCCCTCATCCCTTTGAGAGCCCAAAACTTATACAAACCACATATTTTCAAGACCATTTGGGCCCCCGGATCTCTTTCCACAACAACATCTACCTCCTCATGTTCCCTTTCCCTCCACTCTAGCATCGTCCTGCAAGAGAAAAATCATTTTTGAGTTAGCATTCACTAAAAAACATTGTTTACAGACATATACACGAGCTGAAATGCTCACAATAGAGTATAGGGCTAAGTATATGCTATCTATATTTTAGACAACCGCGTATAATCAAGTGTATACGTGACCCAATGAATGGTAGCCCGCGTACACCTAAACTTCTAATTTTCTCCCTAAATAACTTAAAAATTGAGACCTAAATACAAAATGTAATCCTCTAAAAATAAAGAGGAGGGGAAGAGGAATCAGTTGGTCCAGACGGTTGCTGATTCCATCACTCGTAGCTCCCACAATCACCAGTTGAAGATCAGAGGTAATTTGGTCCAAAATCCACTATTTGGGTAAAAAAGTAAAATGGTATAGTAAATTTGTTTTTTTTACTATTTATATCAAATTTTTACCGACTTTGCATAGTTTCGGATAATATTTTCAACTAATAGACTAATACAATAGTGGATTGAGTTGGTTTTTGTAGTTTTGTCCAGGGATTCTTGCGGTTTTCAAAATTATGTCGATCGTTCATAACTTCAGACATGTATTTTCACTACCCTGCATATATGATAGGTATCCATTCCATCATGCACACTTGCACTGTCCTATAACTGTCACTCATATGCCTTGGGTACAAACCCATTTTTTAGTGACACAAAACTTTCTATCTGCTACTAGAAGTGTCGTTATCAAATGGTAGAGACTTACCAAACATGGGTACCCTAGTTAGACCCTCTGCTTCATTCGATGCCCATGCAGATATTTTTTTCTGTAGGACTGAGAGTCCCTTATAGCTATTACATGACTTTATGTTGAACCTCATTTATCAATCATAAACATGCTAACCTATACATAGAGGACTCCCAAGTGAGTTTGATTTAATCTCTTTTCAGAATCATTTTCAAAAAGTGAAAAGATTTCTGAGTGAACTTTTCTCTTTCACACTCGTAAATTGGATTTGAAAGGACGTCTATTTGGTACAAGTTTATCCATTTTTCAAACCAATTAGACTAAGATTATGAAAAAGGACATTTTTTGGTGTTAATTTGTGATTGCATCTCATGCCCTTGCTTGCAGTATTGAGCCTATTGTCGGTTCTCACTTTGCATTATAAAATATTTTCCTCAGGAGTTTTTCATCCTAAACCAAGAAGAACCTTGTTTATATCCTTCATAACTTGACACCATATACCCAGTAGGGAGCATTCCCCCAAGTGTTCATCTCTTGCTTGCACCTCCTTGCATTTAGCATAGGTATGTTCCACCGTTGGAACTAGTTTTGCTTACTTGCGACACTCGTTCCCTCCTTTGTATCATAACATTCATTTGACTATGAAAAAACAAAAAAAGATGGGCGAGAAGGGAGTACTATCTTATATTGGCAACAATTGTGTCGCCTTTGAACATAGCACACAATTTTTGAGTCCAATTGTCATCATAATTTTGGGTTTAGCATGACCTTAGGAAGTTGAGCTCCTTACAGAGAGTTTAATCCCCCGACTGGTTACTCTTTCAGTCCCTATGGATAATTTTATTGATGCCTCTTGCATCTCATGGTTTCATCATTGAGTCTATGCTGCCAGAGTCTTCCATATGTCTCATGCTCTTTTTCAAAGGATGTTTATTCCGCCATTCCCCAGAACTCTTGACTTTGCATTTCGTCCATACCCTCAGTTTGTCTCAGAATAACATGAAATTGTAGTCCTATTGTGCACCCGGGTCCTAATTTCCTCATTGGTAGGTAACCTTGAACTCATCAGTCGAAATTTCATCATTGGTCGTTGACTGGGTGGTTTCCCTTGTGTTCGACAGAAATACATATATTCAAACATTGGGATTTGTGTAGTGTCTTGGATTCCATTAGCCTTATTGGTGGTTTCCTCACCTTTGTCAGTAGTTTTCCTCATTGGCTACTATTCAGAGGGTCTTTTTCGTGTACTTCTTACACCTGTCACACACAAAAGACACACAAGGTCGTTGGTTCATGAACATGTTCTTCGTCTAATTCCCTCCAAATCATCAAGCTCCTACTTTGTACCTCGTGCTGAATGATGAGAGATGCCTTAATGCTCTCCTTTCAGTGGGTCTCCTTCCATCGAATTCAGCTCATCTATTTTGGAGACGACACCTAGAGTCCAATGAGTACCTAGAGGCTTACAGTCATTAGTGGCAGGTTCTCTCACCATCGATAGTTGGGAATACATCAATGTCTCCTGATCGATGGATTCTTCAAGTGTTTGACCTAGACTCCTTTATTCACACTTGTAAGAATGCACTCGGTGCCTTGATACCTACTTTCATCATCGGTAGGCTATCTCACATTTGTTAAAAATATAACTCAATGACTGGTAATCAAACGAAGTCTCATTGTGTTCGACATCAACTCTTTTATTCACATGATGTAGAATTGCACATTTGGAAGATTGTGTAGAAGACTTGAAGACATTAGTTTATAGTCGCAACTTTCCTAAGTTGTTGCTACCTTTTCATTGGACCAATACCTGTGTGACTTTAGTGATCATGGGATATAAGATTTTACTCCATTGTATACAAATATCTTCAGATTGATTTTGAGACTGGTTTTACTGGGCCTTGTTCGTGACTATGACAACCTTTGTCATGTAACCACATTTGTATTTTCCTATTCATGGCCATGGACAATTGTTTGGTATATTTTCACATGGATCTGCAATGTAATTCAAATTGGTAGCCATGTGTGCAAAGTCAATATAGATTGTAATGAGCGACTAGTTCTTCCAGCTGGGTCCCCATTACTCCACTTCTGGGTTTTATAATGTATTTCAGCCATCAAAAATACTCCTCTGACCTCACACATTAGGGGGCATCTGTTATAGAAATATTTTCCTCACCCTATGAAATCTTTCACAGAGGGCCTTTTTCCATTTCCCTATGCAGACTTGAAGTCCCTTTTTGCAAATCCCAGAGCTAAAAACATAATTTTTCCACATATACGGGCCATGCCTATATTACAGCATGCATATACACAGTTTGCACCACTACAACCCGTGTACATCAGGAAATGTACCCAAAATTAAAAAATAGTGTTGGCTTTCCATGTCACGTCATGAGATCAATGATCCTTGGCCTTACATATACTAGAAACTTTCCATCTCAACCCTTCAGTTCCACTTGAAGGTTATAAATGGGCCAAATCTGAGCTATGGAAAAGAGGAGAAATAATTCAACTTTGAGAGCAAAGTTACTCTGGAGAAATTATTCACTTCACATTGAGTCTGCATCCATTTGTCCTTTAAGTCTGAATACATTGTTCAACCCCCAAGCTCTTCCCTTATTGATTGAGAAATCCATTGTCTCTCTTATATGAGCTTGCATTTGGTGGAGGATTTAAGTGCTAGAGGCCCAGATGGAAGGAATATAGTTTCTCGGTTCCGAACCTTGCCGGCACAGAAGTTTGTAACTCATTCACTTCTGCTGATTATATCTTAATAGAAATACTCTTTTCTCATCTAATTAACATCTCACAAATATTTGAATTATTATTCCATGGGCGTATTTTTTATGAATGTTGATGGATTATGCTATTGAATGTGCTAACATTATATATTATCACCATATGCTTGTGTTTCTTGGTTGTTGAGAACTAGTTGCAGGTATATTTCTTTGGGTCAAGTGCTCAACAGTCGACTTCATCGAACATCTAGACGAGGTAGGCCTCTTATCTTGTCTTGTTAGCATATTTGTTTATATAGAATACTTGATATTAGAGTTGATTTCTGCAGTCATTTCCGTCTGTTGTGGTTTTACCCTAGCCATAGAGATATTTTCCTTGTAACAACAACAACAACCTATAGCAGAAGCGCAACACAATTGCGCAACAACTGCTTTTTTTGTAATTTGCTTGATTTTTCTGACCTGTGTTGATTGATGGTGATGGTTGATGATAACCACAAACTCAAAATCATGACAGGGTGTCCAAAAACCCTTTATTTCCTTCAAAAAATACAAAGAACCTCATACAATTGTTCCAAATTAGACTATTATAGTTGTGCAGCATGCCTGCTGCGCAACTGTAAATTTGTCATTTACAGGTCAAAACGTAAATCTCCAATGTGTAGCAGGGAAAAAAATGATCATGTATAATGATCCATAAAACAAAATAACATTGTGCATAAGAATACCATCCAAATACTTAGCGTATTTTGATAATCAAAATTTGGGTTTTCCGCTGCGCATAGTCAGAAAAGGAAAAATTGATGAATCCAACTCTAGGGAATTAAATTTTTGCTACTTCAGCAAGAAAATCAAGCTTTCCCTTCCCCTTCTTATCTGTCTCCAATTGCTGCAAGTTTTGTTTGAGGGATCTGTTCTCCTTTCTCAATGTTATATTTTATCTATATATGTTCTTTAACTGTTTATGAAGAGGAAAGTTTCTTTTCACCATGAATATGACATTTTCTATTGTTGTCTCACAATCATCAAGGAGTTATTTACATATCATATTTTCTCTTATATTCCCCTCCCTTTGTTGGATTATCATATCTTTTTCTTATCCTAGTCATTTCCTTAATCTCTTGAAAGTATGTTGGCCCTCATCACTCTTCTTTTTTGTTGGATGACTTTTTGTTGGAGGTTCCTCCTGGGTTTTCAACTTTATGGCTAAGGATCTTGTTAAAGGAACAATAGGTTTAGGTATTTCTTTCACTTCTTAACTCTTCTCCATTGCCATCCCTTTACCCTTTGTTTTATAGCTTGTTGGATTTACAGGTACTAATGTTTCACCTGTTACTGAGATATCTTTCTTGGAGGCCTATTCCAAAGCCTTTTTCTTCATTTCCATATTTCTGTGTTGCAATTGTGCTATGAAAAACTAGGATTTCCTTAATTGTTCTTGCATCTCAATGATTAGGCTGTCTTTTTCACTAGGATAGTCTATTTCTGTGAAGGGTTTTGGATCTTCCTTAGGTGCTTGTGATGAGTGCATGGCAGGAATTCGTTTAGTTGCTGACCTAGTAACTATTTTTCTAGGGACTGTGACCTCTTCTGGGGAAAATTGGAGCTTTTCTCCCCTCTTTTTAGCTTTTCCACTTACTACAGGTTTCTTAGTTTCCTTTTCCATTTTCTTTACAGAAATTTCATGTAAATATGTGGTGGTCTTTGCTACTGATGAAGGTGTATCTCTCATTCTTTGAGGGATGTTTAAAGAATACACTACTATCTATGATGATGCTACACAAGCTTCCCAATCTTGATTCTGCTTTCTAAGCTCTTCTAATACCAAAAAATTTATCAAATAAAAATGGAAGAGGATAGATTCTCCTTGATCTCTCCTTACTTGTACTATGTCGGCCATCTTCCCTAGGCTTCTGAAAAGGTAATAGGGAAGATTCAAGGGTTTCATACCAATGAAATGCATTAAGAGCCAGATATGATATTGGTAAACCCTGGTGAATCTCCCTTCACATGTAAAGAACCTTTGAATTACCCTCAACAAATTGATATGATTCTCTAGTAGAATTTCTTTAGGTATGGTGGCTCCAAAATCAATGTTTCTAAATTCAGGTTTCAAAAATTCATGATAGAAGAATAGATCCAATTGCATACCTTTGAACCATTTTTCTCCATGAGCAGGGATCTCTGTTGCAACAACGATGATGTCTTTAGAAACCTGAAACTGGATGTTTCCCACCTTATCATGAATGCCATTAAAACTTAATTCAAACTCCTTTTCCACCTTCATGTTGTACACCTGAAGCTTTCACAAAACCTTATACAACCCACTTGTTCAAAAGAAGCTCTGATTTCAGGATTTGCATTCACTAGCCTTAGAACCTGAGGCTCAAATTTGATAATATCACCACCCTTTGTGTTCCTTCTTCTACCTTCTGGAGTTTCCATGATGCTGGTATGTATCAATTCCCTGTGAAAATGAAAAAGAAGGATTGTTCGCAGTGTAAAATGCAGTGTTTGTAGATGCACAATGAATTAGGAAAATTCAATTTGATGTAGCAAGGGACATGAATTTAAAGTGAAGCTTGAAGCTTTTGGTTCATAAAAAAGGTTTTTCTTTCAAAATTCAACCAAGAATCTGAAAATTCAGCTGGAGAGTGTGGATGCAAGGTCGTTTGAAGAGATGCAATATTGTGAGAAACTTCCCCTGCAACCCATGCAAAAAAATCTTGGATGGAAGATTTTCGAATTTGCAGAGAAGGAAAGTGGTATCTGGGGGTTTCTTTGCATGGAGGATGAATTTTTTTAATGATAAATACAATTTAAACCACCAATTATACCCATAATACCTCTTCGTACCTTAATACTCAATTACACAACATTAGGACGTTGCACAACGCTATGATTTTCTTGATGATGCCACATGCCTCCAATAGCTTTGAGCTCATGAAATTTTGTGGACCATGACAAGATTGACTCTAACTAACTTGAATTGACCTCATGATCTTTCATAATGATTCTTTAGTGACATGAAAACTCATATCTTTGGCATCAATACCATATGTTTCATGACTCAAACTTTATTTTATGAACTTACCCAAACAAACTTATCAATCACAAACCCATTGAATCATGACCTAAGAGAAGTCATGCCAAGGTATTTATGAGACCAAAGCATGAATTTACCCTATCATACATTTTTGACTCACATCCTAACAACCTATTTATAGGAAACTAACATTGGCTCCAATGGGGATGGCATCCTCCCTGTGAGGTGCCAAAGAACAAACGGACTAGTAGCCTAATCCATTGGGATCTTTATTGACTAACTAAAATTACTCAAAACTGACTTGAACTTTTACATACAAAACACACATAGTAATACTCATGAAATATTAGGGCCTTCTCTTCAGGCTTCAAATTTTGTTGAGTGCTACCCAAACCTGCAATACTAAAGAAATGGATATTTACAATGAAGTGGAAAATCAAATTGCTTTAAGTAGAATAATGTTTGAGAAAATTGCCATTAATAGGTCCTCCACTGATGTATTCTCCATTAATCTCTTGTAACAAAAGTGCATTGTTCCCATGATATGCTGCAACCTTGTATGGCCCCTTCCAAAGATTTTAAAATTTAGCATGTTTACCCTTGTCTTCATTCCTTGCATCCCATTTTAACACCAAATCATTAATCTAAAAACCATCAGCCTTGATTGTTCTTTCAAACACTTTCTTCATTTTGTTTTGATATAATTGAGAATTCTTGAAAACCTCTTCTCTCATCTGATGGACATGAACTAATTGACTTATCCTCCTCTGAATATTGTTAGTTTCTACATCTAACTCTTGCAATAGCTTAATGACTAGTATCCCAAGTGAAGTAGGAAAAAAATACCACTGTACCATAAACAAGATGGAATGGAAATGTGCCAATAGACTTCTTTGTACTTACCCTGTCTGCCCAAAGTGAAAATATCAACTTCTTGTGCCAAGATTTATTATTCTCCTGTAGGAACTTTTTGATGATCCTGATCAAACTCTTGTTAGATGATTAATCCAAACAATTAACTTGTGTACAGTAGGTCGTTGAGTGTCTAAGCATGAAACCATAATCAATGCATAATATGACTAGTTTTTTAGACTTAAAAGAAGCAAAATTATCAGTAATAATCCTTCTTGGAGAACCAAACATTGAGAGTATATTAATTTCCAAAAACTGAATGATGACTGAATCAGTTTCCTGATGAGTAGGTGCAACTTCTATCCACTTTGTAAAATAGTTTGTGGCTGTTAAAATCCATCTATGCTGAGCTGAGGATGAAGGATATACTTATCCTATAAAATCCAAACCCCATTGTTGGAAAGGAGCTTCTATAAAAATGGGATTCAATGGAAAAGGAAACAACTTTCTTTTCCCTTCAAAAATATGACACTCATGAAAAGTGGAAACCTGTTTATACACATCAACAAGTATAGTAGGCTAGTAAAACCCTGATCTCAAAATTTTATTAATTGTTTCTTTCTAGTAATGATGACCTCCACAATCACCCTTATGGAACTCCATCATTGTTTGTTGAGCTTCATCCTCTAGAATACATTTCAATAAGACTCCACCAGGGTCTTTCCAATAAAGGGAACCATTAAGTACACAAAACTTTGTTGCTTTTTGTTTTAAAAATATGTCTTTGGTTTTTGTCAATTCACGAGGGGCCTACAAATTTTGTAAAACAAAGATAATGCCACTGTACCAAGATGAGTCCAAAAATTTCTGGCTTACCTGAGGAGGGACTTCTTCTTCTACATCCTATGAAATATCAACAATAAAATTTACNATTGAGAATTCTTGAAAACCTCTTCTCTCATCTGATGGACATGAACTAATTGACTTATCCTCCTTTGAATATTGTTAGTTTCAACATCTACCTCTTGCAATAGCTTAATGACTGGTAGCCCAAGTGAAGTAGGAAAAAAATACCACTGTACCATAAACAAGATGGAATGGAGATGTGCCAATAGACTTCTTTGTACTTACCCTGTCTTCCCAAAGTGAAAATCTCAATTTCTTGTGCCAAGATTTATTATTCCCCTGTAGTAACTTTTTGATGATCATGATCAAACTCTTGTTAGATGATTAATCCAAACAATTAACTTGTGTGCAATAGGTCGTTGAGTGTCTAAGCATGATACCATAATCAGTGCATAATATGACTAGTTTTTTAGACTTAAAAGAAGCAACATTATCAGTAATAATCCTTCTTGGAGAACCAAACATTGAGAGTATATTAATTTCCAAAAACTGAATGATGATTGAATCAGTTTCCGGACGAGTAGGTACAACTTCTATCCACTTTGTAAAATAGTCTGTGGCTATTAAAATCCATCTATGTTGAGCCGAGGATGAAGGATGTACTTATCCTATAAAATCCAAACCCCATTGTTGGAAAGGAGCTTCTATAAAAATGGGATTCAATGGAAAAGGAAACAACTTTCTTTTCCCTTAAAAAATATGATACTCATGAAAAGTGGAAACCTGTTTATACACATCAACAAGTATAGTAGGCCAGTAAAACCCTAATCTCAAAATTTTATTAATTGTTTCTTTCCAGTAATGATGACCTCCACAGTCACCCTTATGGATCTCCATCATGCTTTGCTGAGCTTCATCCTCTAGAATACATTTCAATAAGACTCCACCAGGGTCTTTCCAATAAAGGGAACCATTAAGTACACAAAACTTTGTTGCTTTTTGTTTTAAAAATATGGCTTTGGTTTTTGTCAATTCATGAGGGGCCTACAGATTTTGTAAAACAAAGATAATGCCACTGTACCAAGATGAGTCCAAAAATTTCTGGATTACCTGAGGAGGGACTTCTTCTTCTACATCCTATGAAAGATCAACAATAAAATTTACTCCCAATAACTCAAAATTATATTATGTCATCATTTGAGAAATACCTTGTCCTTTAAATAGTTTTGTAGGTTTAATCTCCAAGTTATATTCCAACAGGGTTGCAATCCACTTATCTCTCTTTCCCTAAAGATCAAGTTGAGTCAAGATGTCTTTTACAACAATGTTAGGAACATATGCAATAATATGAGAGTGTAAAATATACATTCTGAACTCTTTCAAAGCCTTAATTAAGGCATAGGCCTGATTCTCCATAATATTGTACTTAAGAGTGGAATCTCTCAAAGACCTACTGAAAAAAGCAATACGTTGTTCCCGGATTTGATTATTTTTATGCATTAATACCCCTTCTATAGTGTGCTCTGAAGCAAAGGAAAACATGATAAAATCCCTTGAAAAATCTGGGCTAACCAAAACAAGAGCTTTAGTTAAACTTCCTTCACCTTTTCAAAAGATTTACTTTCATCTTCTGTCCACATTATTTCATTTCATTTCCTCAACATACTTGTTATATGCTTTATTATTTCACCTATATTAGGAAAAAACCTTCTTAAAAAATTTATCCTACACAAAAAAGATTGCACCTCTTTTTTACTCCTTGGAGTACTAATTTTTTGTATTGTAGCCACTCTGTTAGGGTCAATTTTGATACCATCCCTTGAAATTATGTTTCCCAACAATTTTCCTTCCTTCACAACAAAAAATGACTTTTTTGGGTTGAGAGAAATCCCAAATTTCCTGCACTTCTCAAAAATTGCTTCAAATGTTGCAAATGTTCATTGTCAGAATTTGAATACATAGTTATATAATCTAAGTAAATGACAATGAATTTATCTTTCTCCTCACCAAATGCTATGTACATATCCCTTTGGAAAGTTTCCCCTGCATTCATGAGTTCGAAGAGAATTTTAGCATACATGAAGGTGCCCCATGGGGTTGTAAATGTTGTCTTCTCTTGGTCATATGGGTGCACTATGATTTGGTTATATCCAAAAAACCCATCCAACATTGATGTTCTCTTGGATCCTACAATCTTTTGCAAGATGTGATCCATCTTTGGCAAGGGATAATTGTCTTTAAGAAAAACTCTGTTCAAATTCCTAAAATCTATACAAAGCCTTATTTCTCCATTTTTCTTTCTAACTGGCACAAGGTTAGCTAGCCATTTGTAGAATCTCAAAGAAACAATTATTTTGGCATCAAACAACTTCCTTACCTCTTTCTCAATGAGTGGAAACAAGATTGGATTGATTATTCTCAATTTTTGTCTGAAATATTTCTGATATTCTTTAGTTGGTATTGTGTGTTGAATGATGCTTTTGTCATACAATTTCATATCTTCATAACTCTAAGAAAACACATAAGAAAACTGCCTCATTAATTCAATATATTTCTCTCTGTTCTCAAAGGACAAGGAATTAGACAACTTAACAAATTTAAGTTCCTTATCAATCCCTATATTAAAGTCATCAACCTCAACTTCATTTGGAGTTACCCTAGTATTTTTAGCACATCATTTTCATCAAACAACTTTTCAAGAGGCACAAGACCTTTGAGAATTGTATTGTTCTTCAATTGAATAATCTCTCTTCCTTCTATACAAGTTACATACCCATCTGAAACTAAGATAACATATGCATCTTCATCTTTATCATAAAAATTGTCTTCATCAATTTGGACATTTTCATACTCTTCTTTCATCTGTAGAAATATGCTAATTTGTTTTTCATCTTCAAATACTTGTCAGTATTTGACATTATCTGGGATGGATACCCTGTGTTTGAACTCAATTTCATATTTCTTGTTGGGATAAATTGGGATCTTGAAAACACTTGCTGATGTGGCAAGACCATCTGCAATCAGATTATGTTCCCTTGGCACCACTAAAATGTTATATTCAAAAAAAAATTCAAGCAAATCCAAGACTAAATTCCTATAGGCCCTCATTCTAGGATGCTTGGTTTGGTATGTACCTTTAACTTGGTTGATTACAAGTTCAGAATCTCCATGTACATATATCGTCTTGGCCCCGAAATCCCTTATATTTCACAAACCTAAAATAAGAGCTTCATATTCAACCATATTATTTGTGCAATCAAAGGCCAACTTATAGGAACACAATTTTGAATTAGAACTAGCATCACGAGGAATAATCTAGACACCTGCCCTTGCTCCCTCTTTGTTGACTGCTCCATCAAAATCCATATTCCATACACCCTCATCTTTATTGTTGTTATGTTATAAAAATGATTTTGTTTGTTGATCCTTTGAGGTATTTTGATCATCTTCCTCGAGACACAAATCATTATAGAAAATAGTAGATCCAATATTGATATCAATCAAATAGATAGGGTGGTTTTTGGGTTTATCTTTTCTACTCACCATGTATTCGGATAATACCTCTCTGTATAACCTTTTGTCTTGACCAAAGATTGGCATTGTAGCATAAGACATGTTCATTTGTAGAGTACCTTTGAGTTTTGCATCCAATGATCTTGACAATAGCATTCCAAACTTAGGAGGAATGCCTTCAACAACTACATCCATGGCCATACTTTTTGATGGGATCTGAGCTAATGAAACAACAATATCTTTGATTAGACCCAAACACTTTACATTTCTCGAATAAAAAAGAAAACAAATATGTGTATGGTCTAGTAATATCCAAACCCAATTCCTCCATGGTCACCTTTGGCATCAGATTGTGAGATGCCCCTGAATCCAACATTGCATTATGAAGAGTTACATATTGAATATTTAGACTGATATAGAAGGGAGGTACATCACCATCATCACCACTTTCTTTGACCTAGGGACCAAACAAAATAGCAGGGTGATCATCTTGCACATTAATGGTATCTGCTGTATGTTCCATTATAAGCATCTTTATAATATGATTTTTATGTTCCACATTTCCGATCAGCTAATTAAAGGGTACATAAATCTTAATGTTTTCCATTTCACTTTCAAAATTAAAAGGGAGCTGAATTTTTTCTACTTCTTTAATGATTGCCTCTTTCCTTTCTTCTGGAACATTCCTCGGGGGATCTTCTTTTAGGTTACCTTTATCTGGTGTGTCCTTCTTTGAAATATCTTTTTCCTAATGACTAGAAGAGGGCATATCATTGTTGGGATCCTTTGGAGGATTTGTTGTTGTTTTCTTATTTATAAGTTTATATTATTTTTGGAATTCCATGATTTCATTATGATATCCTTTCCTATAATCCCGTTTCTCCTTTAACTCCTCAGTTTTCTCTTGAATAAACATATCATGCTCCTCTTTAGTTAGGTAGATTTGTGGCTCATCTAGATCAAAACAATGAATATATTCAGGAGGTTCTTCAAACATTTATGTATCATAATTGTTTTGGAAAGGAGGTCTGACTGGTTGATCAGCTGGAATCCTTTGTTATCTCTATCTTATTTGAGGAACTGGAGGCCTTCTAAAATTCTGATTTATGGCTTGAAGCTCATGGAGCTTGTCATTCAATGAAAACTTTTCCACCAATTTTTCCATAGTCTTTATCATCAAGTCCAGTTTTGCATCTGAGGATTGAGATGTAGAGGGAAATGTTTCTTTTTTATCCTTATTATTTTCAACTTCTATTTGGAGCTTAATCTTCCTTGATGCAACTAGGTTCACTTCCACTTCGATTGCATCATTCATCATATCAGTCAGAGAAGTTGATATTCTCTCTCTTAGTAGCAAGGAAAATTCACTCACAAATGCATCCGCATAATGGAGTTGAGTAGCTCATGGAGGAGGCTCTACTTGATCAAGAATAGAATTATAGACGATCATAAATCTGCTGGAAAATTCTTGAACTGTCTCAATAGGGAGTCTCTTCAAATTATTGTATTGTGTCAACAATTGCAAAGGATTTTTCTTATTTCCCCACCTCCCAAGAAAAAGAGCCTCAAAATTGTCAAAATTAGGAATGCTAGTTGCTGGGAGAGCCTTAAACCATTTCCTAACTTATCCTGAAAAAATCTTTGCAAATAACCTCATCTTAACATATTCATCATCTACTTCTTCAAGATCTATGAAATAAGTGAACCTATTTAAATGCTATTGAGTTATTATGTCTCCTTCTGCATCGAACTGTTTAATTCTTTATGCATAATTATGTGGGAGGTCATGAAGTGCATCAGGGAGAGCTAATAGAGAAACTTTGGTTGCCATGATTCTAGGATGGTTTGAAGGAGAAGACAAACTAGATGATGAAGACATAGGGTTACCAACCACTTTGTTAGATAAAATCAATGCATGAATTTTTAAAGGACTAGCTGATGATTGTAAGGGAAAATAAATTAAAGAAAGGAATCTCTTCTCATCAAAAATAATTTGGGATAGATCTGACCCTGAATTAGATATAAATAAATACTACTCAAATTTTATGTCAAAATCCATATCTTGAATAGCCTTTACTCCATTTAGGCAATGATGAAACTCGATCCATAAAAATACATGATTGTGATGCTTCCTTGTCAAATTTGCACATAATTATTTATGTATTATCAACAGCTTCTGAAAAGTTAGGATCTGGATGATGCCTTGTGTGTTTCCTTTTCGTAGCCAGGATTCTCTAACAAAACTTTATCTTCAACATATCATATTCAAAATTGGAGTCGCCAGAGTGAAAATTCAGCCAGAGTTGTGTCTGATTCACTGTCACACTCAGGAACCAAATTTACAAATTTTATCGTTCTCCTAGGGAATATTTCACCTTCGCTCCCCGACAACAACACCAAAATCTTATCACTCTATAAGTTTTCTTGGTTGAGGAGGTAAATCACAAAGGTAACAACAAACCAACTTGAGGCTAGAAGCTATCCCTTCTATCCCAGAGGGGGCTCTCTCTCTTCAAATAAATCACTGAAAGGATTGATTTTGTATTTCTTCCAAAGGCTAGATCTCTAAGGTAAAATTGAGTTTATAGAGTTGGTGGCAATGTGGGCAGAAAGTCCATTGGGAAATGGAGTCACTGAAAGGTAAGAAATCAATGGAGGCTTACTGGATACTTGGTGGATTAAAGTGATTGATCAAAGGCAAGATAGAAAGCATTGCTTTAGGCCAATTAGACATCATTGTAGATTGAATATTACAAAGAAAAAAAATAACCCCTTAGGGCATCTATCAAGGACTAATCCCAAGGTGATTAAAACAAAAAGACAATTGAAAATACATGCAATAGAGCATCAGATACAAATGAATTCTAATACATATAGTTCACATTAACATAAATAAGAATGCATATTACATAGATGTATCTAAACTATAAGACAAATAATGTAAGATCACATGCATAAAAAAACACAATCACATGTATCTCCAGAGTCAAATTTCATGGACTTCTGATACAACAAATTTCATTAATATCAAAGAGAATTACAAAATGTATTCAAAAGTCTCTTCCTTACTCACTTGCCAACCTTTTACTTTCATATCTTCATAGAATATATACACAAATTTCTTCCTATTTTTCCACAATTCGAATTCAAATATCATCCTATGATAATGCTAACAATTACAATATATTTGGATACAAAATCTTAACAAACTGCTAAGAAAAAGGAGTCAAACTTGACTCATTAATTACACATAACAACTTGATAAAAAGAACTCCTCGAGTCCCTAATATGATGCTCTTGACCCTTGCATTCGATGTGAACAAGTTGGCACAACTTTCTAACTCATCAAGGATGATTTGGAGGCATTCTTACAACTTTATCAAAGTTGCACAACATGGATGCTGCAAAACAACAACCTACACCAAAAGCGCAACATATTTGTGCAACAACTGATTTTTTTATAATTTGCTTTTTTTTTTCTGACTTGAATTGGTTGATGGTGATGGTTGATGATAAAAACAAACTCAAAATCATGGTAGGGTGTCCAAAAACCCTTTCTTTCCTTCAAAAAATACAAAGAACCTCATACAATTGTTCCAAATTAGACTGTTATAGATGCACAGCGTGCCTGCTACACAACTGTAAATTTGTCATTTACAGGTCAAAACATAAATCTCCAATGTGTAGCAGGGAAACAAAATGATCAGGTATAATGAGCCATCAAACAAAATAACATTGTGCATAAGAATACCATCCAAATACTTAGGGGATTTTGACAATCATAAATTTGGGTTTTCTGCTATGCATAGTCAAAAAAGGAAAAATAGATGAATCCAACTACATGGAATTATTTTTTTGTTGGTTCAACAAGAAAATCAAGCTTTCCCTTCCCCTTCTTATCTGTCTCTAACTGCGGCAAGTTTTGTTTGAGGGCTCGATTCTCCTTTCTCAAAGTTAGATTTTTCCTATATATGTTCTTTAGCTGTTTATGCAGAGGTAGGTTTCTTTTCACCATGAATATGGCATTTTCTATTGCAGGCTCACAATCATCAAGGAGTTCTTTACATATCATATTTTCTCTTCTATTCTCCCTGCTTTGTTGTATTATCATATATTGTGCTTCTCTTAGTTATTTCCTTAATCTCTTGAAAGCATGTTGGCCCTCATCACTCTTCCTTTATGTTGGCTGACTTTTTGCTGGAGGTTCCTTCTGAGTTTTCAACTTTCTACCTGAGGATCTAGTCAAAGGAATAATAGGTTTAGGTATTTCTTTCACTTTTGAACTTTGCTCCATTGCCTTCCCTTTACCATTTGTTTTAGAGATTTTTGGAGTTACAGGGACTGATGTTTCACATGTTACTGAGATATCTTTCTTGGAGGCCTAGTCCAAAGCCTTTTTCTTCATTTCCCTATTTTCTTGCTGCAACTATGCTATGAAAAAATGAACTTTCCTTAACTGTTCTTGCAACTCAATGATCAGGTTGTCTTTGTCACTAGGATAGTCTATTTTTGTGAAGGATTTTGGATCTTCCTCAGGTGCTTGTGATGAGTGCATGGAATTCATTATTTTATCTACTAACCTAGTAACTGGTTTGATAGGGACTGTGACCTCTTCTGAGGAAAATTGGAGCTTTTTCCCTTCTTTTTAGCTTGTTGACTTACTGCAGGTTCCTCATTTTCCTTTTCCCTTTTCTTTAGAGAAATTTCATGGATAGATGTGGTGGTATTTTCTATTGATGAAGGTGTATCTCTCATGCTTTGAGGGTTGTTTAAATAATCAATTGTTATATGTGATGATGCTAGAAACACTTCCCAATCCTGATTCCTCTTTCTATGCTCTTATAATACCAACAAATTTATCAAAGAAAAATGGAAGAGTCTAGGTTCTCCTTGCTCTCTCCTTACTTGTACTCTGTCATCCATCTTCCCTAGGATTATGAAAAGTTAATGGGTCAAATTCAAGGGTTTCCTACCAGTGAAATGAATTAAGAGCCTGATATGATATTGGTAAACCCTAGTGAATCTCCCTTCACATGTAAAAAACCTTTGGATCACCCTCAAAAAATTGTTATGATTCTCTAGTAGAATTTCTCTGGGTACGGTGGATCCAAAATTAGTGTTTCTTAATTCAGGTTTCTAAAATTCATGATAGGAGGATAGATCCAATTTCATACCTTTGAACCATTTTTCTCCATGAGCAGGGATCTCTATTGCAGTAGCGATGGTGTCTTCAGAAACCTGAAACTGGATTCTTCCCACCTTAGTGTTGATACTAAGAGGGGGGTGAATCAGTATCAAGTACAATTTAAAACCTTTTTCAACTTATACTTAAACCATTCAATTATATCCAATGATAAATGAACAATAGTATAAGAGTTACACCAGTACACTACAATACACCATGCACAATGTATGAGAAATAATCAATAGTTATTGTTCAAGGGAAGTAATGACTTCCAAAGGTAGCTACAGCTTCCAAATGTAAAGGGAGGGATAAACCTCCAAGAGGAAGATACAATCCTCCAATATCAAGAGATATTTGAAATCTCCATCCTTTCCCCTTCCTTCCACCCAAGAATATATGAGAGATAATAAAACTTTACATTAAATCATCACCATCAACCAACCATCACATAGAACTTGATAATGCTTCCTGAGACTTATTCAATTTCTTCAATTCTTCAATTCTTGGAATAATTTGATCCTGTAGATAATATTACTCAATTTATTCTCTGAAACTTCTCCAAGTTTCACTCCTTTAATCCTCCCAAAAAAGAAGTTATAGAGAGAATGGTAGACCTTGTTCAATTCTGGTTTATTCAGAAGATTGAACTTGTATAGAATGCCCCACACTTAATATTTAACATCCGATTCTGAAAATCGCACACAAGAAAAAAAAAATTGTACTCTTTCCAATGCAATTCGTCCCACTTCATTTAGATTCTCTATGAAGAAATTATGATTTTTTTACCCAGAACACCCGTTTATTGACTAGCTTCAGGACTGGTCACAAACCCTATCTTCCACAGAGTGTATATCCATAATTATAGTGAATCAAGAGATAAAACATTTTCACCATAGGTACCTTGATAGGCATTCTCAGTACCATAGAAATTTCACCATCTGAATTTTTCTAGAAAAAAAGTTATAGCAAAAATGGTAAGATGGCCTGAAAATAACATACCTTAGAACACATCACCAAAAGACTTCATCCTCCCTTGAAATCTGACCTTCTTTACTTCTGATTTCCTCTGAAATTTGACTTGTGTATCCAATGAATGTATAATGATATTTATTTATACCATTTATGTCACTTCCTTTTAACATTAGGGCCGACCTAACACTTTCTTATTTTGTAATTCTTTTCTCTAATTATCTTCAGGGCCTACATGTACTTCCTTCTTCAATTCACTTTGTCATATTCAAAAATTCATTTCTCCTCAACCATGAGAATCCATGTGATGTGCCACATACCACCGGAAACAAGATGATGTATACTATCCATCCATGGGTGTTGTATCTGCATGTGCATTTTCCTTCATGTCCAAATACCTTCATCAATCTTGCGGTCCAAAACCCATGACTAGGGTTGACATCAATGACAACATCCAATCTTCCAACAATTATCCCCAATTCCATTAAAACTTAATGTAATCTCCTTTGACACCTGCATATTGTACCCCTGAAGCTTTCACAAAACCTGATACAACCCACTTGTTCAAAAGAAGCTCTGATTTCTGGATCTGCATTCACTAGCCTTAGACCCCGAGGCTCAAATATGATGATATCACCACCCTTTGTGTTCCTTATTCTGCCTTCTGGAGTTTCCATGATTTCGGTATGTATCAATTCCCTGTGAAAATGAAAAAGAAGGACTGTGCGCAGTGTAAAATGAAACATTTGCAGATGTGCAACGAGTTAGCATAATTCAATTTGATGTAGCAAGGGACATGAATTTAAAGTGAAGCTTGAAGTTTTTGGTTCATAATAAATGTTTTCCTTTCAAAATTGAACCAATAATTTGAAAAGGCAGCTGGAAAGTGTGGAATCAAGGTCGTTTGAAGATGTGCAACATTGTGAGCACCATCCCCTGAAGCTCGTGCGCAACAAGCTTGGATGGAAGATTTGCGAATTTGCATATAAGGAAAGTGGTATCTAAGGGTTTCTTCACATGGAGGATGAAAAATTTGAATTATAAATCCAATTTAAACCACCGATTGTACCCATCATACCTCAACATACCTTAATACTCAATTGTGCAACATTAGGATGTTGTATAACGCTATGATTTGCTTGATGATGCTACGTGCCTCTAATAGATTTTAGGTCATGACATTATCTGGACCATGACAAGATTGACTCTAATTGGATTGAATTGACCTCATGATCTTTCATAATGATTCTTTAGTGACATGACAACCCATATCTTTGGCATCAAGACCATATATTTCATGACTCAAACTTTATTTTATGACCTTACTCAAATAAACTTATCAATCACAAACCCATTGACTCATAACCTAAGAGAAGTCATGCCATGGTATTTATGAGACCAAATCATGAGTTTACCTTATCATACATTTTTTACTCACATCTTAACAACCTATTTATAGTACACTAACACTGGCTCCAATGGGGATGGCATCCTCCCTGTGAGGTGCCAAAGAACAAGCAACCTAGTAGCCTAATCGATTGGGATCTTTATTGACTGACTAAAATGACTCAAAACTGACTTGACCTTTTACATACAAAAAATACTTAGTAATACTCATCAAATATTAGGGCCTTCTCTTCGGGATTCAAATTTTGTTGAGTGTTACCCAAACCTGTAATACTAAAGGAATGTATATTTACAACAAAGTGGAAAATCAAATTTCTTTAAGTAGAATAATGCTTGAGAAACCTGCCATTAACAAGTCCTCCACTAATGTATTCTCCATTAAGATCTTGTAACAAAAATGCATTGCTCCCATAATATGTTGCAACCTTGTATGACCCATTCTAGAGATTTTCAAATTTGGCATGTTTACCCTTGTCTTCATTCCTTGCATCCCATTTTAACACCAAATAATTAATTTGAAAATCATCAGTCTTGGTTCTTCTGTCAAAGACTTTCTTCATTTTGTTTTGATATAATTGAGCATTCTTGAAAACCTCTTCTCTCATCTGATGGACATGAACTAATTGAATTATCCTCCTCTGTATATTGTTAGTTTCAACATCTACCTCTTGCAATATCTTCATGATTGGCAGCCAAAGTAAAGTAGGAAAAACTACCTCTGTACCATAAACAAGATGGAATGGAGATGTGCCAATAGACTTCTTTGTACTTACCATGTCTGCCCAATGTGCAAAGATCAACTTCTTGTGCCAAGATTTCTTATTCTCTTGTAGTAACTTTTTGATGATCTTTATCAAACTCTTGTTAGATGATTTAGCCAAACCATTACCTTGTGGGTAGTAGGCTATTGAGTGGCTAAGTGTGATACCATAATCAATGCAGAATTTGACTAGTTTTTTAGACTTAAAAGTAGTACCATTATCAATAATAATCCTTCTTGGGAAACCAAACCTTGAGAGTATATTACTTTCCAAAAACTGAATGATGACCGAATCAGTCGACTGACGAGTAGGTACAACTTCTATCCACTTTGTAATATAGTTTGTGGCTATTAAAATCCATCTATGTTGAGCTAAGGATGAAGGATATACTTCAATTGCTGGAAAGGAGATTCTATAGAAATGGCCTTCAATGACAAAGGAAAAAACTTTCTTTTCCCTTCAAAAATATTACACTCATGACACGTGGAAACATGTTTATACACATCAACAAATATAGAGGTCCAGTAAAACCGTGATCTCAAAATTTTATTAATTGTTGCTTTCTAGTAATGATGACCTTCACAGTCACCCTTATGGAACTCCTTCATGGTTTTTTGAGATTCATCCTCTAGAAGACATTTCAATAACACTCCACCAGGGTCTTTCCAATAGAGGGAACCATTAAGTACACAAAAATTTGCTGCTTTTTATTTTAAAAATTTGGCTTTGGTTTTTGTCAATTCAGGGCCTACAAATTTTGTAAAACAAAGATAATGTCACTATACCAAGATGAGTCCAATTTTTTTTGGCTTACCTGAGGAGGGACTTCTTCTTCTACATCCTGTGAAATATAATCAATAAAATTTACACCCAATAACTCAAAATTAGATTGTGCCATCATTTCAGAAAGACCTTGTCCTTTAATTAGTTTTGTAGGTTTAATCTCCAAGTCGTATTCCAACATGGCTGCAATCCACTTACATCTCTTTCCCTCAAGATCAGGTTGATTCAAGATGTCTTTTATAACACTGTTAGGAACATATGCAAGAATATGAGTGTAAAATATACATTGCGAACTCTTTCAAAGCCTTAAATAAGGCATAGGCCTGCTTCTCCATAATATTGTACTTAAGAGTGGAATCCCTCAAAGACTTACTGAAAAAAGAAATAGGTTGTTCCTGACTCTGATTTTTTTTTTTGCATTAATACCCCTACTATAGTGTGCTTTGAAGCAAAGGAAAAAAATGATAAAATCCCTTGAAAAATCTGGGCTAACCAAAACAAGCGATTTAGTCAGAGCTTCCTTCACCTCTTCAAAATAATGTTTTTCATCTATTTTGCATCTTATTTAATTTCCTTTCCTCAACATACTTGTGAGATGTTTTATTATTTCACCTAGATTAGGAATAAACCTTCTTAAAAAAATTATCCTACCCAAAAAAAACTCTACCTCTATTTTGCTCCTTGGAGTACTAATTTGTTGTATTGAAACCACTCTATTAGGGTCAATTTTGATACCATCCATTGAAATTATGTTTCCCAACAGTTTTCCTTCCTTCACAACAAAATTTGACTTTTTGGGGTTGAGAGAAATCCCAAATTTCATGCACTTCTTAAAAACTTGCTTCAAATGTTGCAATTGTTCACTGTCATAATTTGAATACACAGTTATATCATATAAGTAAATGACAAAAAAATTATCTTTCTCCTCAGCAAATGATATGTTCATATCCCTATGGAAATCCCCCCTGCATTCATGAGTCCTAAGAGAATTTTAGCATACATGAAGTTGCCCCATGGGGTTGTAAATGTTGTCTTCTCTTGGTCATCTGGGTGCACCATGATCTAGTTATATCCAGAAAACCCATCCAACATTGAAATTCTCTGGGAGCCTACAATATTTTGCAAGATGTGATCCATATTCGACAAGGGATAATTGTCTTTAAGAGAAACTCTGTTCAAATTCCTAAAATTTATACAAATCCTTAATTCTCCATTTTTCTTTCTAACAGGCACAAGGTTAGCTAGCCATTTGGAGAATCTCAAAGAAACAATTATTTTGGCATCAAACAACTTCCTTACCTCTTTCTCAATGGGTGGCAACAAGAGTGGATTAATTCTTATCAATTTTTGTCTGAAAGGTTTTTGATCTTCTTTAATTGGTATTGTATTTTGAATGATGCTTTTTTCATAAAATTTCAGATCTTTATAACTCCAGGCAAGATCATCAGAAAATTGCCTCATTAATTCAAGAGATTTCTCTTTGTTCTCAAAGTACAAGGACTTAGACAACTTAAAAAATTTAGGTTCCTTATCAATCCCTATATTAAAGTCATGAACCTCGGCTTCATTTGGAGTTACCCTAGGATTTTAGCCACATCATTGTCATCAAACAAATTTTCAAGAGGCACAAGACCTTTGGGAATTGTATTGTTCTTCAATTGAATAATCTCTCTCCCTGCTATTTGATTTACATACCCATATGAAACTAAGACAACATCTGGATCTTCATCTTTATCATAAAAAAATTCTTCATCAATTTGGACATTTTCATACTCTTCTTTCATCTGCAAAAATCTGATAATTTGTTTGTCATCTTCAAATACTTGCCAATATTTGACATTATGTGGGATGGTTGGATTGTTTTTTACCTCATTTTCATATTTCTTGTTGGGATAAATTGGGATCTTGAAAATACTTTTTGATGTGGCAAGATCATCAACAATCAGATTATGTTTCCTTGGCACCACTGAAATGTTATATTCAAAAACATTTTCAAGAAAATCCAAGACTAAATTCCTATAGGCTCTCATTCTAGGATCCTTGGTTTGGTATGTAACTTTAACTTGGTTGATTACAAGTTCAATATCTCCATGTACAAATATATTCTTGGCCCCCAAATCCCTTAGATTTCTCAAACCTAAAATAAGAGCTTCGTATTCAGCCATATTATTTGTGCAATCAAAGGCCAACTTATAGGAACACAATTTTGAATTAGAACTATCATCATGAGAAATAATCCAGACACCTGCCCCTGCTCCCTCTTTGTTGACTACTCCATCAAAAACCATATTCCATACACCCTCATCTTCATTGTTTTTCTATTCTAAAACTGATTTAGTTTGTTGATCCTTTGAGGTATTCTGATCATCTTCCTTGAGACACAAATCATTATAGAAAATAGCAGATCCAATATCATTTTCAATCGAATAGATAGGATGGTTGTTGGGTTTATCTTTTCTACTCACCATGTATTTCAATACGACCTCTTTGTATAACCTTCTGTCTTGACCAAATACTGGAACTGTAGCATAATATGTGTCCATTTGTAGAGTACCTTTGAGTTTTGCAGCCCATGATCTTGACAATAGCATTCCAAACTTAGGAGAAATGTCTTCAACGACTACATCCATGACCATAATTTTTGATGGGATCCAAGCTAAAGAAACAATAATATATTTTATTAGACCAAAACACTTCACCTTTATGGAATCAAAAGAAAACATATATTTGTATGGTCCAGTAATATCCAAATCCAATTCCTCCATGATCACCTTTGGCATCAGATTGTGAGAGGCCCCTGAATCCAACATTGCATTATGAAGAGTTACATCATGAATATTTAGACTTATATAGAAGGGAGGTACATCACCATCATCACCACTTTCTTCAACCCGGGAACCAAACAAAATAGCAGGGTGATCATCTTGCACATTAAGGGTATCTGATGTATGTTCCACTCTAAGCATATTTATAATATGATTTTTATATTCCACATTCCTGATCATCTCATTAAAGTGTACATATTTGTTATATTTTTTCCATTTCACTTTCAAAATTAAAAGGGAGTTGAACTTTTTCTACTTCTAAAATTATTGCCTCTTTCCTTACTTATGGAACATTCCTTGGGGGATATTCTTTTTTCTTACCTTTATATGGTGTGTCCTTCTTTGAAATATCTTTTTCCTTATGACTAGAAGAGGGCACATCATCTTTGGGATCCTTTGGAGGATTTTTTGTTGTTTTCTTAATTCCGAGGTTATATTGTTTTTGGAATTCCATGATTGCATTATGATATCCTTTTGTGTAATCCTCTTTCTCATTTAACTTCTCAATTTTATCTTGCATAAACATATCATGTTCCTCTTTAGTTAGGTAAATATGTGGCTCTTCTAGATCAAAACAATGGATATCTTCACGAGGTTCTTCAAATGTTTCTACAATATATTGTTTTTGGAAAGGAGTTCTGACTAGCTGATCAACTGGAATCCTTTGTTCTCTCTGTCTTATTTGAGGAATTAGAGGCCTTCTAAAATTTTGATTTCTGGCTTGAAGCTCATGGGGATTGTCATCTAATGACAACCTTTCCACCAATTTTTCCATATTCTTTACCATCAAGTCCAATTTTTCATCTAAGGCTTGAGATGTAGAGGGTAATGTTTCTTCTTTAGCCTTCTTCTTTTCAACTTCTATTTGGATCTTAATCTTCCTTGATATAGCTAGCTTCACTTCCAATCAAATTGCATCATTCATAATATCAATCAGAGAAGTGGATATTCTATCTCTTAGTAGCAAGGAAAATTCACTCTCAAATGCATCGACATAATGGAGTTGACTAGGTCCCGAAGGAGGATTTATTTTATCAGGAATGGAGTTATATAGCTTCATAAATCTACTGGAAAATTCCCGAATTGTCTCAACATGGAGTCTCCTAAAATTATTGCATTGTTCCAAAAACTGAAGAGGATTTTTATTATTTCTCCACCTCCCAAGAAAAAGAGCCTCAAAATTGCAAAAAATAGGAATGCTAGTTGTTGGGACAGCCTTAAACCATTTCCTAACTTCTCCTGAAAAACTCTGTGCAAATAACCTCATCTTAACATATTCATCATCTACTTCTTCAATATCTATGAAATTAGTGAACTTATCTAAATGTTGTTGAGTTTTTATGTCTCCTTCTGCATCAAACTATTTAATTATTTGTGAATAATTTTGTGGTAGGTCATGGAGTGCAACAAGGAGAGATAACAAAGCAAATATGGCTGCCATGATTCTAGGAGTTTTTGAAGGAGAAGGCAGACTAGATGATGAAGACTTAGGGTTACCAACCACTGTGTTAGATAAAATCAATGTAGGACTTTTTAAAGGACTAACTGATGAATGTAAGGGAAGATCAATTAAAGAAAGGAATATCTTCTCATCAAAAAGAATTTGAGACATATCTGACTTTGAATTATATCTAAATAAAGACTGCTCGAATTTTATGTCAAAATCCTGATCTTGAATAGCCTTTATTCCATCTTTAGGCAATGATGAAACTTGATCTAGAAAAATACCTGATTGTGATGTTTTCTTGTCATCTTTGCAAAGAATTCTATCTGGATTATCAACAACTTCTAGAGGGTTAGGATCTAGATGATGCCTTGTGTGTTTCCTTTCGGTAGCCAAGATTCTCTAACACAAAATTATCTTCAACAACTGATCTTCAGAATTGGAGATGCCAGAGTGAAAATTCAGCGAGAGTTGTGTTTGATTCACTGTCACCCTCATGAAATAGATTTACAAATTTATCGTTCTCCCGGGGAAGATTTCACCTTCTCTCCTCGAAAACGGTGCCAAAATGTTATCACTTTGTAAATTTCCTTGGTCGAGGAGGTAAATCACAAAGGTAACCACAAACCAACTTGTGGCTGGAAGATAACCATTCCAAACCAGAGGGGGATCTCTCTCTTCAAATCAATCACTCAAAGGATTGATTTGGTATTTCATCCAAAGGATAGATCTCAAAGGTAAAATTGAATTTATAGATTTGGTGGCAATGTAGGAAGAAATTCCATTGGGAAATGGAGTCACTAAAAGGTCAAAAATCAATGAAGGCTTATTGGATTGAAAAGTGACTGATCAGAGACAAGATATAAAGCACTACTTTAGGCCAATGATCCTGATTTTATGAGTAGAATGAAATGAATACAGATTATTAATAGGTGTTTAACACAAAATAACAAAGATACAGTAAAACTGGTTTTCTATTCAATAACGAAATAAGTTGAAACTGTAAAATGCAGCGGAAACAAACTTGTTGGAATGGTGGCGGCTTATCTCTGAGAAGAGATGCGACGACTACGTGCATTCACAAGAAGAAGATTACAATGAGGCTCTGAAGGCATTTTTACAATAAACAAGAATGCCAAAAACCCTAGACATCCAAAAAACTAACCCTAGGAGATGAAGCACCAAAAGTCACGTGGGCCCTGTTTGGGTAAGTTAGTACATCAACTTCCCGGGGTCATAACTTTTGCATAAGATCCTCGTTTTAGGCATGCGGTAGCCTGTTGGAAAGGTATCATCAAAGAGATTAATTTTGGGGGCTCAATAATTTATTTGGCTATCATTGAGAAGCTCGATCCTAAAAAACCTTCGTTTAGGCCCTCAAAATGGCCTTGGAAGTTAAAATTGCTAAAAATAGTAAATTGCCAAAATTGTCAGAAAACTGTTTTGAGCTAGTTGGAAAAGGTGGGTGGCCACCGATATCCATATGGATCAATCCTCCCTCCTTAGGAATAAATTTTCTCTATTGCGTTGAGGTCCCCCATCAGATGAGGACATTTCTGCTGAATTTGGCCCCAGGTGAGCCACTTGCCTTGGTGCAGGAGTTTCCCTTGATCTATGTGTCCACAATTTGATCATTGGATGCATGTTGTATGTAGTTGGTGTTGAGATTTGTTGGTGTCATCTATTCTTCTACTTCTGAGGTGTCCAATAATGGTAGTAAATAAGGGCGAAGGAGATCCACGTTGAACACTGGGTCCAGGCCAAGGAAAGGAGGAATGTTGAGCTCAAAATCATTATCCCCCACTGCCTTGGTGATAGTGTACGACCCATAACAGAGTGGGAAAAGCTTTCGATGGGGTCCTATAAGGCATTCTTTCTGCAAGTGCAACCAAAATTTGTCGCCCACCTGAAACTTATGTGGCACCCAATGTTGATCATGGCATTGTTTGTACTTGTCATTGGACTTCTGTAGGATATCCTGAACCTATTGGCAGATGTGCTGGATCCACTCAGTGAATCGGGTGGCTTTGTCAGCTTCAGTTGGAGCAAGAGATGAGTCGATCGAGGTGACCGCAAGGGGAAGTGCAACATCTATGGGACCCAATGGTTGGAATCCCAACCCCACCTGAAAGGGGCTATGGTCAGTTGAGCTATGCAAGGCTCAAATTTAGCTATGCTCGACATAGGGAAGGCTCTCATCCCATGTGCGAGGGTGCTTTGAATTATACATGCGAAGGATATGCACAATCATTCAATTTACAACCTCGGTTTGGCCATCTGTCTAGGGGTGGAAGGCTGTGGATTTGGTGAGCTTGGTGTCCAGCAGTGACCAGAGGCTCGACCAGAATGTGCTGAGAAATCGACTATCCCGATCTGATACAATGGTTTGTGGGATTCCAAAATGTACCCAAACTCGTTCAAAGAAGAGCTTGGTAGTGGCCTCTACTGTGATTCTCTTCTTGCAGGCAACCAAAATCGACATCTTAGAAAAGCGATCAACAACCACAAAAACACAGTCATTTCCCTTCTTGGTGGATGGGAGGCCCAACATGTAGTCCATTGAGATGGATTTTCATGGCCTGTCAGAAGTAGGAAGAGGGGTGTATAGGCCCTATTTCTTAGTGGTCAGTTTGGCAATAACGCAGGCAATGCAAGACCTGATATACTTGCTGACCTCTTGTCGAAGTTTCGTCTAGTAGAATTGTTTATGTAGAATCACCACTGTCTTTTCGATGTCGAAGTGACTACCACCCGACTGTAGTGGGCTTCCCAGGTCAGCTTTGCTCGCTCACTTGATGGAACACAAATATGGCCCAGATGACACAACAACCCATCCTGAAGATGGAAATTATCGACAACTACGTTTGCACCCAACATTTGGTAGGTGGTGGCAAAGTCAAGGTCTATCTCATAGAGTTGGGGCCATCCATATGTCTCATGGCCGCAAGAGTCTAGCATTGTGGTGAGTGCTGCGACTGGCGGTATATTGAGGAAATCGGCGACACGATTGGTGATTCCTGTTTTATACTTGATGTTGAGGTGGAATTGATGCAAGTATGTGGACCACTTTTGATGGCGGCCATTCTGCAATTTTCCCTGTGTCTGCATGAACTGCAGTGGCTTATGATCAATGTGGATGACTCTCTCCTTCCCAAGAATGTAATGTCTCCACTGGCGGCAGAATTGCACAATGGAGTATATTTCTTTGTCGTAAGTAGGGTACTTACGGACAATATCTGATAGTGTCTCACTATGATAGGCCATGGGGTGGCCGTGGTGAATGAGAACAATTCCCACAACATAGTCTGAAGCATCTATCTCGATCTCAAAGGCATGTTGTAGGTATGGTAGTGAAAGTACTGGGGCCGAGCATAAGCGCTGCTTCAAATCATCGAACACTTGTTGTTGGGATCGGCCCCATGCAAATTTATCCTTATCACCACCCATGTATAGTTGGCTAAGGGCCCATACAATATGGGAGAATCCCAACATGAACCTGCGGTAGAAATTGGCAAGGCCCAAGAAGCTCTGAAGCTCAGTGAGTGTTGTTGGGGTTGGCCAGTCGCGGATGA
>JASDQU010107374.1:51604-65194 GCA_032191745.1 Picea mariana
TAGCCACCAATGACTGCTTTGAGCGACAGTCAGTAGTGTTATGCCAAGGGCTCTTATGGAATTCACACCACTTCCTGATATCTTTCTTTGTCTTTCCGGTGTCCTTCTTTGCTTGTGACTTGGACTGGTTGTCCTGATACTGCCTATCTTTTCTCTGTCCTTTGTTCTGTGGGTTGGGGCCGCCCTTCCCTATATTTTTTTGTGAGGGGTTCCCAGGCCCAAATTGCCACGTCTTTTGTTTGAGCTTCTGCTCGATTTTTACGGCATATCGGTAGGCTGCGCCCAAGGATGAGATGTCTAGGAATTCCATTTCGGTCTGTATGTATCTATGCAGAGCACCGTGATACTTGAGCACCAGATGTCACTCTGAATATTTGATACCCATCTTGGTGTGCAAGGTATGGAAGATATTTGTGAAATCTGGCACTACTTGGTCTCTTTCTTGCCGTAGTGTGGTCCATTTGGTATACAAGTCGTCATAACTTATGACAGGGTAGTATTGTTCCTTAATAGCATCCCTGAAGGATTCCCAGGTGGTATTGACTAAAAATAATGAGGTTTCCTCTGTTTCCTTTTGCTCACAAAAAGTTTCCCACCAATATTTGACATGGGGAACGGCTTTGAGGAGTGCAAAAGTAATATTTTCTCTATTCGAAAAGTTATGGACAAAAAAATACCCTTCTAGTAGATTCATCCACTTGTTTACAACATCTACATCTATCTGACCTTCAAATATAGGAATATCGAAGTTTATTTGTACCTTGAAGGGGGAGGCGCCTCCGTTCAAAGAAGATGCATCACCTGTTGGTAGCCGCAGAAGGATTTGCACGAAAATATCCATCATCTCGTTCCTTTTTTATGTGAGGGATTCCTCAATCAATAGTTTGAAAGGATCTCCTGTCTCATCATATTTCTTTTCTCCTACCATGAGAGGTCGCTTGGGCGTGCAAGAGCTTCTGTCCTCAAGAGAAACAAGCTCGAGACCCAACTCTTTGTACTCCGACCTCGTTGGGGACATGCATTAAGATGACAAGGAGTAGACCGCTCTGATACCACTGATCCATATTTTATGAGCAGAATGAAATGAATATAGATTATTAACAGGTGCTTAACACAAAATAAAAGAGATACAGTAAAAATAGTTTTCTATTCAATAATGAAATAAGATGAAATTGTAAAATGCAGCGGAAACAAGCTTGCTGGAATGGTGGCGGCTTATCTTTGAGAAGAGATGTGATGGCTTCACACATTCGCAAGAAGAATATTACAATGAGTCTATGAAGGCCTTTTTACAAGAAACAAGAATGCCCAAGACCCTAGACATCCAAAAACCTAAGCCTAGGAGATGAAGCACCAAAAGTCATGTGGGCCCCGTTTGGGTAAGTTAGTACATCAACTTCCTGGGGTCGTAAATTTTTCATACGATCTCCATTTTAGGCGTGTGATAGCCCATTGGAAAGGCTATCATTGAGAAGTTCGATCCTGAAAAACCTTCATTTAGGCCCTCAAAATGGCCTCGAAAGTTAAAACTACTAAAAATAGTAAATTGCCAAAATTGTCAGAAAATTGTTTTGAGCCAGTTGGAAAAGGTGGGTGGCCACTGATATCCATCTGGATCATCCAATTAGATATCATTGTAGATTCAATATTACAAAGAAAACAAATAACCCCTTAGGGAATCTATCAAGGATGAATCCCAAGGTGATTACAACAGACAGACAACTGAAAATACATACAACAAAACATTAGATACAAATGAATTCTAATACATATAGTTCACATTAACATAAATAAGAAGTCATATCAAATAGATGTATCTAAAATAGAAGACAAATACTGTAATATCACAAGCATAAAACAACACAATCACATGTATCTCTGGAGTCAAATTTCAGGGACTTCTGATCCAACAAATTTCATTAATATCAGAGAGAATTACAAAATTTATTCAATGGTCTCTTCCTTACACACTTGCCAACCTTTTACTTCCATAGCTTCATAGAGTATATACAAAAATGTCTTCCTATGCTGCCATAATTTGAATTCAATTGTCATCCTATGATAATGCTAACAATTATAATATATTTGGATACAAAATCTGAACAAATTGCTAAGAAAAAAGATTCAAACTTGACTCATTAATTACACATAACAACCCGATCAGAGAAAATCCTTGAGTCCCTAATATGATGCTTGTTGGCATAGGGGCAGACCCAGGGTTCAACGCTTCAACAACGCAACAAAAAAACCCTAACTACTGACCCTTTCGGCAACACCTGCGAAGCAGATGAAGTCTCACCTGAGGTAGAGGCAGGGGTGGTTGCAGGAATCATATGTCTGTGATTACATCACCTTAACATAACACTTAGCAATTAGCATTCATTAGTATCTAGCCTGTATTTACTTCGTAGGAAAAACCCTAATTACAGAGAAATGTAGTATCCACTCAGATCTACCACATCTAAACCCTTAACATAAGGAAACAAATCAGATCTAACATTCATTCACATCACTAAGCACTAAGATATCATATCATGTCCATCTAAGCATACATTACTACACTAATAATTAACCATATGAACAATAAAACAATCACAATGCACAAAGCAACCATAACACATGACGTGGCTCACCCCCAACCTGGCGCTACATCCACCAAATCTTCTTCTCTTTATCATCTTTAGTCAATCGTCTAAATGCATAGATCCACAAGATCCTACTCCACATAGGACAAAAGATATACACGCACTTAGCCAGATCCTCCTTCCGCGAGCTAGGTTACAACACAAAGCCTTTACACAATCTCTTACAGTCACTTGCACTTAGCCTTGCAAGTATTCACATAGTGTGAACATAGCATTTACACTTATCACTCGCACTTAGCACAACATCACACAGATGTTTTCCACCCCCACCCCCACACACTTTTACTCGCTTCGCCTAGATATCTATTTATATATTACAAAAGGGGCCTAAACATGGGTAAACCCATGGGCCGACATCCCCATACCTGTTACATAATCCCAAAAGCCAAAAATTCCCTAAAAAGGGGTCTAGATCCCGCGATCTCCTGCTTCAACTTGCGCTCTACCTTCGACAGCCTGTCGAAGTCTCAAAATAGGTAAAACCTGATCAATGATATCCAAAACTTGGTCAAGGGCCAATAGGCCCCCAACACTCACCTATGACTCATCCCGAGTCACTCTGCTTTGGTTAATTCTTCCTCAAAAGCCTCAAGCTTGGCTTGATCTGCTTCGAACTGTTGCTGTGCCAAGGCCTCTTGCTCGACAAACTCCTCAAGAAATGCCTCGTTCACTAGTCCTTCCAAGCATTGCTCAACTGTAGTGACTACTTGCTCTATTTTTGCTCCTCGTCCTTCAATTTCCTCAAACAGTTTACAAGATGCATCCTGGACTGTTTGGAGCCTCTGAGTCACTTCCATGACTTTTCTCTGTATGTCGTGGACTGAATGTTGAATAGTGTGTTTTTCCTGGGATATTTTCATTATTTCAATAGCAGACAAGAGCTTCAACTGTGCATGTACCATTGTTGCTTTTTTCTTTGCCTCCTGGAGTTGGGACTCCAGTGTCTTTAGTTCGGGATCCTCAGTAATTCGTTCATAAGTCTGTGCACTACGATCACTGAGTTGTTTACATTCCATGGCAAAGGTCTTGATTCTCTCAACTGCGCTCAAAGCAGTTTCTTCTCTTTGGTCCTGCACGTCCTGCAGAGTTTTTGGCATTGACTGTAGCTCTAGATTTGTTATTCTTTGTTGAAGCTGTTGAATGGCTTCAACAAGTGTCACTACTTGATGCTCTACTAGGTCTTCCTTCTTTTTATCTAAGCCCATCACAGAGTGGAGTTCTCTACTGACTGCTTCTTTTACTCCAACCTTATCGGCGAACAATTGTTCCTTCTCTCGCTGGATTTGTGCTTTCTCTTCTTCAAATTTTGACTGGAGGAAAGCCTTCTCCTGCTGTGTAATCCTGCGTTGCTCTATCACCGCTTCTTGTTCTTTCTTTAGGGCCACCATGGGCTGTTTATTTTCTTCTTGAGTGCGACGAAGGCGAGCTTCAGTCGCATTGGCTATTCTATGGAGTTGGGCAGGCTCGTCTCCCAACTTTGGTTCTTCTGATGGCGGGGATGCAGTGGACACTGCACGGCTGGAGTGAAGGGCTTACTGAAATCCTCTCAGCTCTATCTCAATTCTATCATACATGGATTATTGTTTGGATTCGTTGTTCTACAAAATGTCTCGTGAGGCATCTGATACAACTATGATGATGAAGTCAAAGTCATCGAGTGTGAGTACAGTCTGCAACTTGGTCTTACTAGCTCTGGATTTCTTCCTTGAGATAGGTTTCATGGGAGAAACCTTTCTTTTCTTAGATGGATCAGTCTCATCAACGAGATCCCTAGGCGGTGTTACTTCGCCTTTATTCTGATGATCTTCTTTCCCATTGTTCTCTTCTTTATCTACTTTGTCGTTACCTCCTTCTCCAGGTGATTCTAAAGTAGTTTCTTCTAATGCACTGCTCAAGTTATGTACCTCTTCTATGTTCTTCCTTCTACTGGTTCTAGGTGTGTCATGTTCTTCGTAAGTGGCCTCTGAGCTTCCTATTAGTTCAGGATCAAAAAATTCTGCGAGGTCAATAGGGATAAGGAGATTTGCAGGCTAGTCCTTAGTTATCTCTTCTAGGTCCTCTTCTGTGAACTTATAGTATAACTGAAGTTCTTCTTTACTCTCGTCTGCGCGCGCAGTGATATAAGTAAAATTTCAATCTACGTGGAACTTCATAAGGGGCCTGAACCAGTGTAGGGTGTTTGGTGTCATACGAGGGACAACCTCAATGATCCTCTTTAACTACAGATAGTAGGTATGGAATACAGTGTTCGACTGCCACTGTTTTCCCATATCGATCGAATACCAGAGCGTGGTGAACTTCGCAATGAGTGGCTTGAACGACTCAATGTCGGGGAAGGTCACACCTTCTGACATCTCCCAAGCTGTAAACATGATGAGGATCAGGAGCCAGCTAAAGTGGAACTCATATCCCTGATCCTGAGCTTCGCGAAAATCCAATTCTAACTAGTTGATTGAGTACTTTGCCCAATTCATCTGTAGTCCTTCTACGCATTTTCCAGCGAGGTCAACAATGACCCTTGTGACCTGTGTAGGTATGTTCTTTCTCACTAGCTTCCTTGCGATCAACTAGCAGGCCAGACGCACTGTGCCATTATGGATGGAGGCTACCTTGTATCCTCGCGTTCCATCTTCTATATCGCCATAGGTATCCTTAATCGTTTGTGCCAGGGCGCGATCTGCAGCCTTCCCTGGGTAAATGTCTTGTGGGTCTAGTCTCTGCATGCTCAATCCAGTGATCTTATGGATCAACGTTGGGTCAATGGTGATGCTTCTGTCGAGCCACAGATAGATGCCATGGTAGCATGACAGTAGGAGCTTAACGCACGCGTTAACTTCCTGGTGCCTTCCAAAATGTGGTATCTTCATCACGTTCAAGATAGTGGACTGCGTGAGATTCATAGTCCATGGTTGGAGTATTATCCTCAAGTTATTCCCCTTCGTCCTATCCAAGTACCTGTGAGGGGAGAGAATGTTGTGGTTCTTGCGACCCCATAGGTTGAAGTAGCTGAATTTTAATGTCATGATCTTGTCTAGTTGGGCTCAAACTGCACATATCCCCTTCGGGAGGTATGCAGTAACCAAGGTGTAATCGAAGTCCCTTGGGAAACTATCACGACTCACCGTGCTGGCCAAGGGCAGGATGTAGTCAGGTAGGATAGACGGGATCAACTTCGCATTCGCCAAGTCATCTCGATGCTTGGTTCTTTTCTCGGCTGCAGCTCGGGATGGTCTAGATCCACGAGCAGTTGACGGAGAGGCTTTCCCTCCTCTCATCGATGAATCTTGAATCCCTACGGACATTACTTTTTCGGCCATTAGATCGATTAAGACTTCTTCTACAGACTTTTCAACTACGTTGAGTTCGTCCGAAATACATGCTCAATATTGGATATTCAGGTCGATGAAAAACTGTTACACAGGTAGCGGAGTCTTAGTAAACACAACACAAAAATAATGAGTTCTCTCATTTGCACGGATACAATTTGAAAAAGTATTCTCGGTGCAACAATTGACGGAATAAGTAGACAACGGTGTAACAGATCTCTCCAACGGGTGAGAAGCCTTCATCAATGCAGTTATGTCCGTTACAACATGGTCCCAAAGGCCCGATGGTGAGATTTCTGGCCATAACTGATGTTCTAACTGTTCATGGGCGTTGGTGTAATGATTATAATGCTTCCAACGGTCATATCTCTCTGCCATGGTGAAGTGCCACTTTGCGTTGTTCTGATATCCCGATGAAGTTCCAGTTTTTCAAACCTTTCTTCTGTGAAGTAACCTCTGGAACCTCTTGCAATTTTTATAGCTTTCCTCTCTTCTTACTGAGCTTTCTAGCTTTCTTCCCTGTGATCTGCGTCTTGGTATTCCTCTTTCCATTCTGATTCTTATCTGTACTCAACATAGTAACTTTGTGTTGATGATATTTTGTCATAGGGTTCAAGGGTAATACTTTTCTTCTGTCTTGGGTCGGTGCTCTACTTTCTTGTATGGATAGGTTCTTCAATTCTTCCTGTGTTTTTTCAGCTTCGACAACCCGGTCTTTGGTCCTAAGTTTCTTCGACTTGTTCTCTTGTTCTTCTATCAAGTGCGCTATTCTCCTAGTCATGAAATCTTTTAATTCTTTCTTTTTTTGTTCTAGGGCCTCTTCTTCTTTTCTCCGGATCTGATCTCTCTCAATCCAGGGTTTTCCTAATAACATAGAAAATGGGGAGTTGTTCTCAACGAATTTAACAACCTCAAATTCTTCCTCTGTCGAAGTTCCATGAGCATGCATAAAGGTATGGGTAAGTCTTCCACATAGGGTTATTAGTTTTCCTTTGAATAATCCTATTCCTCCTAATGAAGGAACCATAGTAGGCCTTCCCAAAATTTCCCAAGTACTTTCTGTCATGACATTCACCTGTGTTTCCTCATCTAGAACACAATCTATGTCGAAGTCTCTTATTCTTGCTTCTATAAACTCTTTTCCTTTGAAGATCTCTGATAAGTTGATATTTCTGTGATCATTCAGGGTTTCTTTCATTCATAGCAATGTAGTCTCTGATTCTTTTTGGGGTTCTACCATGGTCTTAGTTTCTTGGCCTTCCTCAGGGTTTTCTGGTCTCAGATTCATTATTTCAACCTTAGCAATCATTCTAGGGAAATCCAAAACTTCATGGTCCATAGCTTTACAACAAAGACAACCAGGTCTTCTATCAGGGAAATCCTTAGCAAGATGGCCCGGTCTTCTGCAACTGTAACAAAGATTTAATCCTCGCTTTCTCTTAAATGACCCCCAAATTTTTATGTATTGCGCACTAAGGTCACAATAATTAACCTACAAAAAATTCTTCCTAGGATCCTGCATCCATTTGTTAGTCCAAACATTCTTTCTATGCATAGGAAAAACATATCTTTCATCAGATCTACTCATATCGAATCTTCTTTCTTCTAGATGTTCCCTAGTTTTCAAACTAGGACAAAATTTGTCAAACATACCTAGATCCATACTTTCGAAAAACAAATTTCCACTTATCTTACCTTTATCAAAGAACAAAGCTTTCAGATCTTACCTCTTTAATAAAAAAAATTCACCGATCTTACGTATTTTCTTTAGATCTACCTCCTTTCTTAGCACAAAACCTCGCAGTCAAGTAGAATATTGTGCACTAAAGAAACAGATCTACGCACAGATCTTTCTTTCTTTTCCTTAGTTCCCAGCAATCACAGTTCAAGTCCCGACAATGGAACCATTTGTTGGCACAGGGGCAGACCCAGGGTTCAACGCTTCAACAACGCACCAACGAAACCCTAACTATCGGCCCTTTTGAAAACACCTGTGAAGCAGATGAAGTCTCACCCGAGGTAGAGGCAGGGGTGGTTACAGGACTTAGATATCTACAACCTAGCTGGGACACAGATATGTGATTACAACACCTTAACAAAACACTTAGCAATTATCATTCATTAGTATCTAGCATGTATTTACTTCACAGGAAAAACCCTAATTACAGAGCAATGTAGTATTCACTCAAATATACCACATCTAAACCCTTAGCATAAGGAAATAGATCATATCTAACATTCATTCACATCACTAAGCACTAAGCTATCATATCATGTCCATCTAAGCATACATTACTACACTAAGAATTAACCATATGAACAATAAAACAATCACAATGCATAAAAAAACCATAACAAAGGATATACATGGTTCACCCCCATCCTGGGGATACATACACCAACTCTTCTTCTCTTTATTATCTTTAGTCAATCATCTACATGCACAAAGCCATAAGATCCTACTCCGCATAGGACAAGAGATCTTCGCGCACTCAGCCAGATCCTCCTTCCCTGAGCTAGGTTACAACACAAAGACTTTACACAATCTCTTACAGTCACTTTTACTTATCCTTGCAAGTATTCACACAACATGCACAGATCATTTAAACTTATCACTCACACTTAGCACAACATCACACAAATGTTTTGCACCCCCCCGACCCCCCCACACACACTTTTACTCGCTTCGCCTAGGTATCTATTTATATATTACAAAAGGGGCCTAAACATTGGTAAACCCATGGGACGACATCCCCATACCTGTTACATAAGCCCAAAACCCAAAATTTCCCTAAAAAGGGGCCGATATCCCGCGATCTCCTGCTCCGTCTTGCGCTCTGCCTTCGACAACCTGTCGAAGTCCTAAGATAGGTCAAACTTGACCAAGGATATCCAAAACTTGGTCAAGGGCCAACAATGATCTTGACCCTTGTATTTGATGTGGAAAATCTGACACACCTTGATGACTCATCCAGGATGATTTGGAGGTGTTCTTACAACTCTTTCACAGTTTCACAACATGGTTGTTGCGCAACAACAACCTACAGTAGAGCATAGCACAGTTACACAAAAATTAATTTTTTTATAATTTGCTTGCTTTTCCTGACCTGAGTTGATTGATGGTAATGGTTGATGATAACCACAAACTAAAAATCATGGTAGGGTGTCCAAAAACCCTTTCTTTTCTTAAAAAAATACAAAGAACCTCATACAATTGTTCCAAATTAGACTACTATAGTTGTGTAGCGTGCCTGCTACGCAACTGTAAATTTTCCATTTACATGTCAAAACGTGAATCTCCAATGTGTAGCAGGGAAACAAAATGATCATTTATAATGATCCATAAAACAAAATAACATTGTGCATAAGAATACGATACAAATACTTAAGGGATTTTGATAATCAAAATTTGGGTTTTCTGCTGCGCATAGTCAAAAAAGGAAAAATTGATGAATCTAACATGAGGGAATTAAATTTCTACTGCTTCAGCAAGCAAATCAAGCTTCCCTTCCCCTTCTTATCTGTCTCTAATTGCTGCAAGTTTGGTTTGAGGGCTATATTCTCCTTTCCTAAATTTATATTTTTCCTATATATGTTCTTCAACTGTTTATGTAGAGGCATGTTTCTTTTCACCATGAATATGGTATTTTCTATCGCAGGCTCACAATCATCAAGGAGTTCTTTACATATAATCTTTTATCTTCTATTCTCCTCCCTTTGTTGGATTACCATATATTGTGCTTCTGTTAGTTGTTTCCTTGATATCTTGAAAAATTGTTGGCCTTCATCACTCTTCCTTTCTGTTGGCTGACTTTTTTCTGGAGGTTCCTCCTAAGTTTTCAACCTTCTGGATGAGGATCTAGTCAAAGGAAAAGTAGGTTTAGGTATTTCTTTCACTTCTGAGCTCTGCTCCACTGCCTTCCCTTTACCTTTTGTTTTAGATCTGGTTGGAGTTACAGGGACCAATGTTTCACATGTTACTGAGATATCTTTCTTGGAGGCATGTTCCAAAGCATTTTTATTCATTTCCCTATTTTCATGCTGCAACTGTGTTATGAAAAAATGGGCTTTCCTTAACTGTTCTTGCAGCTCAATGATCAGGTTGTCTTTGTCACTAGGATAGTATTCTTTTGTGAAGGATTTTGGATCTTCCTCAGGTGCTTGTGATGAGTGCATGATAGACATTCTTTTAGTTGCTGACCTAGTAACTGGTTTTCTAGGGGTTGTGACCTCTTATAGGGAAAATTGGAGATTGTTTTCCTTATTTTTATCTTGTTGACTTACTGCAGGATCCTTAGTTTTATTTTCCCTTTTATTTATAGAAATTTCATGGATAGATATGGTGGTCTTTTCTATTGATGAATGTGTATCTCTGATGCTTTGAGGTTTGTTTAAAGAATCATCTTCTATCTGTGATGATGCTACAAAATATTCCCAGTCATGATTACTCTTTCTAAGCTCTTCTAATACCAATAAATTTATCAAAGAAAAATGGAAGAGGCTAGGTTCTCCTTGATCTCTCCTTACTTGTACTTTGTCAACCATCTTCCCTAGTCTTATGAAAAGGTAACATGACATATTCAAGGGTTTCCTACTAGTGAAATGTATTAAGAGCCTAATATGATATTGGGAACTCCTAGTGTTTATCCCTTCACATTTAAAGAATCTTTGAACTACCCTCAACAAATTTCTATGATTCTCTAGTAGAATTTCTCTGGGTATGGTGGCTCCAAAATGAGTGTTTCTAAATTCAGGTTTCTAAAATTCATGATAGCAAGATAGATCCAATTGCATACCTTTGAACCATTGTTATCCATGAGTAGGGATCTTTGTTGCAACAACGATGGTGTATTCATAAACCTGAAACTAGATGTTTCCCACCTTAGACACAATTCCATTAAAACTTAATGCAAACTCCTTTTCCACCTGCATGTTGTACCCCTGAAGCTTTCACAAAACCTAATACAACCCACTTGTTCAAAAGAAGCTCTGATATCTAGATCCACATTCACTAGCCTTAGACCTTGAGGCTCAAATCTGATGATATCACCACCCTTTGTGTTCCTTCTTCTGCCTTCTGGAGTTTCCATGATGGTGGTGTGCATCAATTCCATTTGAAAATAAAAAAAGAAGGATTGTGCGCAGTGTAAAATGTAGAATTTGCAGATGCACAATGAATTAGAAAAATTCAATTTGATGTAGCAAGGGACATGGATTTAAAGTGAAGCTTGAAGTTTTTGGTTCATAAGAAAGGTTTTCCTTTCAAACTTCAACCAAGAATCTGAAAATACAGCTGGAGAGTGTGGAAGCAAGGTCGTTTGAAGATGCACAACGTTGTGAGAAGCATCCCCTATAGCCATGCGCATCAAGCTTGGATGGAATATTTGTGAATTTGCAGAGAAGGAAAGTGGTATCTGGGGGTTTCTTTGCATGGAGGATGAAAAAATTGAATGATAAAGCCAATTTAAACCACCAATTATACCCAACATACCTCCTCATACCTTAATACTCAATTGGGTAGCATTAGGACATTGTGAAGCAACTTGCGTAGCACTATGCTTTGGTTAATGTTGCCACGTGCCTCCAATATATTTGAGCTCATAAAATTCTTTGGACTATGACAAGACTGGCTCTAACTAACTTGAATTGACCTCATGATATTTCATAATGACTCTTTAGTGACATGACAACCCATATCTTTGGCATCAAGACCATATGTTTCATGACTCAAACTTTATTTTATGACCTTACTCAAACAAACTTATCAATCACAAACCCATTGATTCATAACCTAATAGAAGTCATGCCATGGTCTTTATGAGACCAAAGCATGACTTTACCCTATCATACATTTTTTATTCACATCCTAACAACCTATTTATAAGACACTAACAATCCCAACTCACTAGAGTATTGCATTTTATACCATACAAAGCTTCAAATAGAATCATCTTAAATGAATCTTGATACCCATTATTATGGGAAAAATCAACCAAATGCAAGTAATCTTCCCACTAAGATGGATTATCCATCAGATACATTCTCAACATGTCTACAATTACTTGGTTGAATCTCTATGTCTTCCCATCTAACTGTGGATGGTATGTTGTGTTAAAGTTTAGATTTGTGTCAAATCCTTTAAACAATCCTTTCTATAAATTTGAAGCAAATTTTGTGTCTCTATCTTAAACAATTGCCTTATGTATTCCATGCAACCTAGCAATTTCCCTCTGTAGAAATTTCAATACAAATTAAGTATTTCCTGCGATTCTCCTGATCTAACAATTTACGCCATTGTTAAATACATAACCGCTTCTACTATTATTCTTGCGGAAAATATAAACCATGATCACAACCACAATCACAAAGTGAAATATCAATAACACATAACACAGAAGTTTTACCGGGAAAGCGTAAAGCTAAAAACCCCACTATCATATATTATGTGTATCATGAATCATGAAACAATCTCATACAAAAATCTAATCCAAGAGCTCTCATTACAATACAATCGTCTCACACTGTCATACAGAAATTAGCAAATACATGTGTCAATTCTCCATGTCCAGACAGCCTGCCTCCTTTGCACAATCTCTGCAATTCGAATTCTCACAACTGAATCGAATGCAATTGCCTAGTTTTCACATACTCATAAGCATATCCACTGCATGTGTGATCAAATCACAACTGATAGCCAAACTGTCCCTTTCACCTGTTATCTCAACTGAGTCTCTACTGGATCTGACATGCATGTAGTTAACCGTGGCGAATCTTCAGTTGCATGTGAGTTCACTGATTAACTGAACCCTCACTAGTGCACGTTTAGTTACAACTAGTACAATTGATCTTAACTCACTTAACTACACTTATAGTTCTGTTACAAATCCAACTCACTCAGTTATGAATGAGATAATAGATTAATATTTATTGTCTAATTTATTTAAGGGAAAAGTAAATTAGACACATGTTTCTTGTTGACTTTTCAACACTCCCTCTCAACAAGAAAGGGATTATCCTTCACCCCAATCCTGTCTCTATGATATTCGAATTTTCTTCTGGTGAGCGCCTTCGTCAGAATGTCTACATCTCGATCTTCTGTAGGAATGTATTGAAGCAACATGATCTTCCGCTGCACACAATCTCTAAGATGATGATACCGGATATCTATATGCTTAGATCTGTCATGAAACACATGATTAATTGAGAGTTTAATGCAACTCTGATTATCACAACAAATCACCGTCGGATCCAAATGAGAACCAAACAAACCAACCAAGATCTTCCTCATTCAAATAGCCTCACATGCAGCTTGAATCGCTGCAATGTATTCCACTTCCGCTGAACTAAGTGCCACGGATCTCTGTTTCCTACTGTACCAAGAAACTACTTTAGATCCGATACTAAAGATCCCCCCTGATGTGTTCTTTCTATCTGTTGGGATGCCTGCCCAATTTGCATTCGTGAAGCCATGCAACTTCACCTCATCCGTCTGTCTGTACCATAATCCATACTCAGATGTGCCCTTCAGATATCTCAGGACATGCTTACCTGCCTTCCAAAAGAGTTTGGTAGTCTTAACCATCGCTTGACTTAGATGGTTAACCGCATAGCAAATGTCT